>VDFB02260861.1:0-14317 GCA_007258455.2 Sequoia sempervirens | reverse complement strand
CATTGCATTCCCCACTTTTGGTCCTCTCAATGGTAAATCATTTGAAAGGTATTTCCCCCTTGCTTTCAGAAGCATTTTGTTTCATGTTTTATTTTCTCAAGGGAATAAGTCTTGAACTATGATAGTTCTAGAATGCTTATTTAAGGATTTTTTTCATAAGTTTTTTGTTCCTTTTTCTCATGGGAATTAAATTTTAGTGTTCACAACATTAAATACAAGTATTTGTTCTACCCATACATATGTACCTAGAATAAAAAATAAAAAATAATAAGTCAAAGATGCTACTTTTTAACCTTCGATAGGTGAAGTACTTATATGTAAATAATTCTTTGTTGAATTGAAACTATCTTGAATAGGTCTAAAATTTAGAACATATGGATGGCTCATTATGCACCATATTAACTCTTGCTTCCATTATTTAAGACACACACATTGATGGAATAAATGAATTAACTTATATAAGTAGTTTATCATATAAAATGAACAAGCTAATTAAGTTTTATGAATGAGGTTGTTGTTAACTACTCATCATAAATTATTAGTTTATGATGGTTCATGTATCTAATTTTATGGTAGGGTTCATCCTTATCATAAAATTTCAACATGTTAGCTATGACAGACCAACCATAAAAAATCTCCCTTTATTAATAAAGTTGATATTTAACAAATAGATATATTAACCCTTCTTGACATCAACAAAAAAATTCATATTATTTTTTATTCAATAAATGGGAAAACAAGTGTCTCAACCCTATTATGTAATGATAGGTTAGGCTAAGAAAACAAAAGTCCCACACAAAGTATTAACAATAGACAAATAATAGAAAAATATTAAACTAACAACTTAAAATAGCACTAGAAAAAACAATAAACAAACTAAAGACTTACTCTAGGCTAGGTGGAAACATTCCCCCAATCATAAAAAAAGAAATTATATAGCTAATCTATATTGGTATTCTTCTTCATCGTCTTCTCTTGGTTGGGGCTTTTATTAGAGTGGTCATTGAGCCTTTTCCCTTTTCTTCTCATTAGACAAAAGAAACATAAGTGCAGCACTAGAGTTATGCAATACCTTTGTTAAATCTTTTAGTCTTTTTAGAAAATATAGACTTGACCTTGTTAAAGTTTTCAATTTTTTTAATTAAATATGCCTAATATCCAAGATTCCAAAACATTAACATACATCAATTGTCAAGTAATTATATTTATGTTGAAATTGAAGTTGCACATTATGTCATTTTTAATAATAATTCTCACTAATGATAAGTAATAGATGGGTTTGAGGCCTATGGGAGGTTGGGTGGGTGTCCCACCACATTGGTGGAGGGCATCCAATGGTAGGTAATGTGGTTCCTTAGTGGGGTCCTCAGTGTTGAGGTGGCTAGTGTAGGTTGGGTTGGTTGGAGTTGAGGTGGCTATTGGAGTTTGAGTTGGGTCTTTTTGTTTGTGGTGAGTCTTTGATATGATGGAGGTTCATGCATTTCAAAGCAAGCCTCACATAAGGGGCCAGATGTGCAGGAAAGGACGATCATGCAAGGACAAATATCCTTGCATTGAAATAATGGAAAGTTCGTGTGGAGTTGGTTTACATAGTTGCCATGGGCTTTATTTATGGGTGTAAGGATTAATGGTATGGCATTGTGTGGTTTGCAATGCTTATGAGAAGTTAAGGTGGTGTGAGAATTGGTTGTTGCACTCAACTTCTAGAGTTTTTTGAGGATGGCTTCTACCAGGCGCTCCAAGTTTATAATCTTTGTTTCTATGGAAGGGTTGGAGTTTTTTTGTGTAGACACTCCCATTTCATTGTAGACAATGAAGAGTCAAGTTGCATTTAGGGAGATCACTGACTAGAGGCTTAAACGTGTCCTACTCAACCTAGATCCTCTCATCATTGTTGTGGTTAAAATGGTCTTAGGGAAAGGACATCTCGCTCAGAAGGAATACGCGAGGGATAATGCATACATATCCTCACATTTCTTAGCTTCTTTGCTAGATAGTGACGTGCCAAAGGTGGAGGCCAGGGTGTTGCTGGAGCATTTATTTTTCTAGGATTTGATGGGTGGCATTGAGGAGACTCTGAAGGCTACGATAATTGGCAAAGGGATTCTACGACCTGTCGACATAGAGCTCCTTTGGAACATAGATGAGGTGGTAAAATTTTTCCCCTTTCTCCTAGATTTAAAAGGGTTGGAACTCATGCGACACAGAATGGTCGTGGCCATGGCGGTTGAGTACCTAAAAAGGTTTCTTGGGTTAATGGCCATGGGTGGTTTTAGTTGGGTGTAGGATTTTGAATCCTTTGAAAAACCCAATAGGTTCCTTTGAAGTGTTGGTTTTTAGGTTGCTAGAAATTTCATTTTTGCTGGATGGTGGTTAAAATTTTGGTGTTTTTTGTATTTGGCTAGGTTAAAGCCATTATTGCTAGATTTATACTTTGTCATCTCGATGGTTGCCATTAGTAGTTTAGAATTTTTTTGTGCTAGCTTGGGTAGTTGAATTTCCTACATTGCAAATGTTTGTATGGTTTTTTATAAATATAATATATCAAATCTTACCTATCAAAAAAAAAAAGATGGGTTTGAGGCCTAATTGTTCTCATTAGAAGCATATCACTCACAAACACCACTAGATCTACATGTAGTTGTAGTCAAGGATTTAGTAGTTTTTGGAGATATTATAAATTGGACTACATCTAAATGGATCATGACCATTCCATTCATATAGTATTAGGGATCTAACCACCCAAAATGAGGTCCTATAGGTACCCCTTTGTACAAAAATTAATATTGTGAAGATAGTTTAGCAAATGTTAGAGGTAGGAATTATCCAACATAGATAGAGTGCATACTTATCTCTAGAGTGGTGTTGGTACATAAGAAGGATGAAACTTGGTGCACATGGCCAAAGTATAGAGAACTCAATAAGTACGTGCCATAAAAGATAAGTTTCATATTCTAGACATTTATGAATTATTAGATGAACTAAATGGAGCTATGTTTTTTTTACAAAACTTAATCTTAGATCAAGCTATCACCAAATTTAAATTAAGGAAGAAGATATTCCCAAGACATCGTTGAGGATTCATGGTGCAGGAGCACCCATAGGTTACCATAGGTTGTTTAGAAGGTTTGTCTAGGACAACTTTGTCTAGGACAACTAAGCAATCTAATTTAGTTCATTTTTATGTGAACCTTAGTGGCATTTTTTTTGGTTTTGATCAGATGAAGGTCATGTTGACCATAGAATAGGTGTCATAAGGTTCTAGCTCAAGATGAGGTTTTGGATTTTTAGGATTTTTGCAAAATGTTTGAAAATGTTGCTCAATTGGAGCTACAAGCGGCCAAGAAGAGCCCAAGGGAGAGGATATCTTATTTGGTGACCTATTTATGGAATGCCTCGACATTGGAGTTAGGTGGGAAGCATTTGAATTTTTTTGAAGTCTTTTTGAATTTAAGGAAGCAAATGTGATTGAGTGTGAATTTTCTGGTTTTTGCATTGAAGTGGTGTTTTAATGGATTGACCATGGCACTGTAATTTGTGTAGGATTTAGAGTAGTTGTTCTTTGAGAATTGTGTGGCATTAGATAGGTTCTTTATTTAGTTTCAAGCATTGTTTGTAATTAGTTTTGGTTTTCATACTGTTGCAGGTCTGAACTAGGCAGTTTGTGAGAATGGAGTGTTAGTTCACTTTCCCATCGTACAAATTGTACGCCCCTTTGGGAAAAATTAATAGACTCCATGGATGTACATATAGTAGGGTTTAGGGCCTTTGAAAGCACAAGAGTTACTATGGAAGTATTGCTCTAGGTGAGCCAAGGAAGTGTCCAGCTAGGGAAGACCTTAGTGCAGAGCACTTGATTTGTAGGGGTGTCAATTTCCTGATAAATTACCCTTTGGAGAAGGCAGGTATGATTCTTTCCAAGACATGGTAATGAGAAAGAAACTCCTACAATCCATCTGGTGAGGGAAGGACTTAACAGTTTGCAGAGAAGCCAGGAAAGGGCTTAAAAGGATTAGTTTTGCTCATTTTTAGGTTAGGGCTTTGTACGGACAGTTTTGACCCAAGACCCCAAAAATCCTTGAGAGGTGGGCATATGAACCAGGAATACCAAGAAAAGATTGGGGTGTTCTTTGGAAAGTTTTGGAAACAAACCTGACTTCTCAGAGAAGGAGACCTAATAGGGCTAATAGGGCTAGTAGCCTCCTAGGCCTAATAGTGGGGCTTGGTGAAAGCAACCTGTAGATGGAGCTAGGTGGACCCATAATACACTTAGTAGGATGGATTGAAGAATTTAGAAGCACCTCCACACCCCTGTAAAACTATATTCAAGAATTTGGAGGATTAGTAGCCTTTAGGGTGGATTAAGGGCTAAGGCAAGTGTTACAAGATTGCACCAAGTCTTGACTTGGTAGAAGGACCTATGTTGATAGTTTGGTTGGCAAGAAGTAATCAGGGGACCCTAAGAAGGAAGAGGTCCTATAGGTTGCAAGTGGTGGAGTGAGACACCCTAGAGGTCTTCCTAGCAAGACCCAGAGCATGAATCAGTGATTGATTCATCCAACCTCCCTATCAATTCATGATGACCATTATGAGTTTCTAGTGATATTGTTTGGTCCTATTAATTCTCTTTCTACATTTTGAAGTTTGATAAATTCCATCTTTAAGCCATTTTTTGATTAATTTTGTATTAGTTTTCTTATATGATATATTTATTTATAGCAAGATATGGGAATCTACTATTTGCACCATGTAGATCTCAAGAATTACAAATTATCCAACATACCAAATTTATTCTAAACCTTTGAAGTGTGCTTCTAAAATCAAAGAGGTAAAGTACTTGGGTCACATGGTGTCTCATGAAATAAAAATTGATCTAAACCAATTTAAGGATATGATGGATTTAATGATTCTTAAAACCATTAAGAACTTATGGGTTTCCTATGACTCATTGGATATTATAGAATATTTATGAAGAAACATGGTTGCATAGCAACAACCCTCACATATTTATTGAAAAAGGATTATTTGTAGTGGAATGAATTAGCTAATATAAAATTTGAGAGATTGAAGGAGGCTATGTGTATCACTCTAGCTCTAGCCACTACAAACATCACCAAGATTTTTATTCTAGAATGTGATTCTTCAAAAAATGCTAAAGGATATTTTTTCATGCAAGAAGGTAAGTCAATTAATTTTAAAAATATTAGTTGAAGGGTAACAATCATCTCAAACCCATTTATGAGACATAAATGTTATCTATTCTTCATCCAATAAAAAAATAAAGGATATATCTAATGGGTAGACACTTCAAAGTTAACACAAATTGTGATAGCCTAAAATTTTTTCTAGATAAACATTTATCCTCAAAAGAAAAATGAAAATGGGTCTCTAAGATGTTAGGTTATGATTTTGAGATTATCTATAAGAAAGGGAAGGATAATGTGGTTGGTGCACTATCTAGGAAGGATGAGGAAATTATTGTATGTCATTTCAATATTATAAGTAGATTGGGTTGAATAATCAAAATAAAGTATAAAATGACATTTATATAAAGAGATTCAATAATTATAAAATTATCCAATAAATTTAAATAAGTTTTGTTGAAAGTGAGACTCTTTGTGGTACAAAGAGATTATGTAGGTCTATGCAATAATTCCATTGTCAAACATACAATTCTCCAAGAGGAGGAAAATTCAAAATTTTTAATACATTAAAGATTTATTTTGGGAAGGTTCTAAAGGTAATGTTCAAAAATTTGTAGTAGAATGTATGGTATGTCATCAAAATAAACGTGAGATAGTTATGACACCTAGTATTTTGTAGCCCTTGCTTATTCCTAGCTATTGGTCGGAGCAAGTCTCCATATATTTTATCATAGGCCTTCCTATATCTAAAGGAAAGAGTATCATCATAGTATATGTGTCTCCTACCCCCTCTCTCTATTTTTTTGTCTATCCCTCTCATTATTTATTTCTCTTTCTCATTTCATCTCTCTATCTATCCCCATCTCCCAAGTATCTCTCTCTTATAAAAAATTATATTATATATAATATAATATATAAAATAATAAATATAAAAATAATATAGATTTTATATATAAAATAAATATATAATTAAATAATATATATATACATATATAATTTATTTAATATAAATATAAAATTCTATAAAATTCTATAAAATTCTATTATTTTAGAAATATATATTTAGTAATTTATATTAAAGAAATTTGTTCATGGCTTAGTGTGATGATGAAAATGTGGTATTGTTGTTATAAGGTTCCACCAAGGTTTAAACCCTAATTAGGCCATTTTGATCATGGGAATTTTTCCCTCCCTAATCCATTATGCTCAAAGGTTTGAAACTTCATGTTGAATTTGATGGTGTTCAAGTTATTGACTTGTGCTCCAAACCCTTGTTTGGTTGATGTGATCATGGAGTTTGAGCCCTTATTAGGCTATCGAGCTCCTAGGTTTTCTATCAAAGGGGTCAATTACCCTGGTCACATGGTATCTCATGAAGGAGAAATTTTGTGATCATTTTAATAGAGAGCAAGCTAAGATTATCCAGTTAGATGAATTTCTCAAGAGTTAGGGATTGATAGCCCAATAACCCAAAGGAAAAGGCAAGAAGAAGATAAAAAATAAGACAAAATATAATGATCCTACCACCTCTTCCAAAGATGATAAACCTAAGAAAGAGAAAGCCACATGTGCATATTACAAAAAAATGGCATGAACATAGTTATTACAAAAAAATAGATAGATGATTTGAAGCACCTTCTTCACAAGAATAATATTTTATTACCTTCAATAATATCTTTTGGTTCATCTACTTCTATACAAAATCATCATCTAAATAGTCAGGGATAACTAAATTATATAATGTGGCAAATTATATGAAATATAAAGCACTTCTTCCATCTACAAGTCTTGAGTTAGGGAGATTTCTTCTTGATTCTAGGTCTAGTCACATCTTATGGCTTCAACACAGGGCATGTTTCATTTGAGCTTTGCACTTTAGCACACATTTTGATAGGAAACGGTTCACATATATCCATGTTTTTGGGAAAGGATCTATTGACATGAGAGAAGGTACATTCAATGATGTACTTTGTGTTTCATCCTTGTCAACAAATCTCATCTCTATCTATTAGATTACATATAGTGGAGTAGGGAAGATAGTTGAGTTCACTTGATTATGTGATTATTAAAGACTTGTAGATTATAACGATCATTTTTGTTTGGATGGTTGATCATTCATCTTGCATGTATACCTTTTCACATTTTTATCATGATGATGATGCAGTTCCTTCAAGACTAGTATTCACACTCATACATCCAATGTGAGTCATATTTATGAGGAGAAGTTTGGCCACTTGTGTTAGGATATGTGACATTATAATTGCTATCCTAAATTTGATAATTGTGTGTCTCCACATTATTTGGAAAGTGTTCTAGAGGACATGAGGGACAAAATATTTATTATTTATTTTCCTATGAAAAATTGTAATTGCATTCAAAGAGGTTGAGCCATTATGGTGATAGTTACAAAGCATCCTAGGAGCGTATTCCCTTTGGGCATCCAACTTTTGGGTGGGGACCTTTGCAATGCATGTCCTTGCATGTTATTTACATGTTTTACATGGTGGGGTTCCCAAGTTTTCATGTTGGTACATGTTCTTGGATGAAGCCATCAGAGTCGTCAGAGAGTTATGGAACACTTGGTATTGACGAATTTTGATTGGCTACGGGTTAGGTACCCATGTGCAAGCCATGTGATCGTTTAATACTTTTCACCATGCTTATAGGTTGTCCACTAAGGGGGTGTGGGTTTTTCTAGGTGGTTTTTCTTGTTGTTTTGGGATACCATTTGTGGTATTCTCTCCCACAAAATTCTATATATTGAATCATTGAGATGTTGGTTTGTAGATTTTGTTTGCAGGTTGTCAGAGTAATGAAGTGCTACCAAAATTTAGAGAGTATTGTTGTATTGATGTACTTAATTAAAGATTAATACAAATATTGGATCTTTTTGGGTGTGGAGTTTTTTCCTGCAAGGGATTCTCCATGTATATCTTGTGTCACATGTGGATCTCAACTTGTGGTATTGCTGGGTATGTGCAGGATCATGGTATGCCAAACAAGCCCTTAAGTGGCAATGAAAATTCAGAACAATTAGAGTTAGGCAACTTGATGTAAAAATTTGAATAAGTTATCTATATTATTTCAAAACATGTAAGAATAGATTCTGGAAATTAACGTATTTCTAAACTACTAGGCTTATTTTTTAAAACAAAATCTATTTGGTAGGTAAATTTAAAATTTCAATGTACAGCCAAATTCCCTTGTGAAAAAATTTGTGGAAGTAGGTGGCTATGTTCCATCAAATTCAACTATAATAAAATGATAATATTTTATGAGATTTTATATGTAAGTAGAGGACTCATGTCCTGATGTGACGATATTTTTTGTAATTTTTTCCATGTAAAGAATTAATTATGAATTTTTATTACAACTTTTAAAAATATAAAAACTCGTGAGGTCCGACTACCTTTAACTTGGTCAAAATTTCATGAAATTCAATTTTTTTTTAATCCTATAGTATGCAAAGCATAGAATGTGACGATGTTTTGGATTCAAAAATATGATACCGCTTTTGAAAGTTATAAATGTTTTACAATCAGCCTATCAATCGACTTTGGTCATAATTCTAGTAGAAAATAAATAATAATAATCTATTAAATTCAAAATAAAACGGAACTCTTTTCAATTAAGGACTGTTTCACCCCGGATGGCTCTGCAAGCGCTGCATGAGGCCGCAGCCATCTAGGCTCGGCCTGCATCTGGTCTTTTGGTGGTTGCATGTGTAGTTGGGGGTCGGATTTGTTCTCTTCTTCTCTGAAGCTTCTTGGGGGTGGGTTTTTTTACGCTATTTGGGGGGAGGCTCTTTTCTTTTGCAGCAGGTGTGTATTCTGGGGTTGGGGGGTTGCGACCTTGGTGTCCAGTGGAGTGTGCCTTCTTCGAAGGGCTCTTGGTTTTATTTGGGCCTTGCTTGCTCATCTTGTGTTGTGTGCTCTTTGATGGATACTGGAGAATCTTCTAGGGTTTGTCCCAATATGGAATTTCGTTCTGCTTTTGGATCAAAACCCTCTCCACAGGGTTCGAAGATTTTTGATAATAATCTTTTCTCGGTGGAACCTGAGAAAGTCGAGATGGGCTCAGTAGGGGGACCTAGAATTCCGAAGATTAATGGGTGCCTCGAACGGTGTAAAGAGAGGCCGAGCATAGTCATTCCAATGGAGATGTTGGCTGAAGACATTGATTATTATGCACGACATTCTCTTTATTGCAAATTCTTAGGTTTGAAAATTTCTTTGCAATTCTTGGAGATGTGGGCTCAAAAGACATGGATGCCTGAGGGAGAGATGGAGATCCGCCTCCTGGCAAATAACTACTTCATGGTTACTTTTGATTGTTTGGCTGGTCGGAATAGGATTTTTGAAGGGGGCCCGTATTTTTATAACCAGGTGGGCTTATTTATTAAGCCATGGCATGCTGGCTTCAACCCGGCAGAGGAACTTCCGAATCGGGTTCCGGTTTGGGTCCGTCTTCCAAGGCTCCCCGTGGAATGCTGGCGAGAGGATGTGTTGTGCCTATTAGCCTCGAAGCTGGGGAAACCTGTGGGTTCTTCTCAGCAAAAAAAATTCAAAAAGGTAATGACTTTTGCCCGATTTTGTGTAGAAATTGATTTAAGTAAGCCATTGCCAGACTCGTTAGAAGTGAGTGCAGGAGATTATTCATGGGTGCAACAGCTGGATTATGAAACACTTCCCTTCCGTTGTCGTTTCTGTCATGAGTATGGTCACCTCCTGCGCAGATGTCCAAAGGCCAAGCCTTTGGAGGCTCATTCTTCTCAACCTTCAGCTAATCCACCTAGGGTGGATAAGGGCAAGGACCCCATCCAGGGTTCTGGTGGTAGGGAAGATGGATTTATTCCCGTTAGAGGCCGAAATAGAAATAAAGGTCATAAAAGGACTTTGAAGGACAGGCAGGAGGAGGACACCTTCAACAGGTTTGAGGTGCTAGAGGATCTTAGTCAACAGGAGGTGAACCCAAGATTTTTGGATCTAGATCATGGGACTCTGGATATTGATCAGCATGGCCCTTTAGTTGAGGCAATGCTTACTCCCCAACAGGAGGGGGGTATGGGAGTGCCATGCTTAGATGAGGTTGGGAAAGATTCTAGTCAGGTTTTGCTCAACTCAGAGGGGATTATGGCTCCGCTTACTGATGGGACTTCGGCTCTAGGGATAGATCGTCAAATGGAGGTTCAGGTTGAGTTGGGTGGTAGTGCTGAGGTAGTGAAAGATAGTGTAGATAAGGTTCACCTCTTGCAAAAAGTTGGTCCAGAGGTGGGCAAGAAGAATATTAAGGCGTCCTCTCAGTTGGGTGTTCTGCAAAAGGTTCTCAAGAAGGGGGGGCCGGAGAAAATTTCTAAGCTGGGAAGGAAGAAGGATGAGGAAAAGATTAAGATGATAAGGGAGACTTTGGTGGAGTCAGGGTCAGTCAAGACTCTGGATTCGCATTTTTCATGCCCCTCTAAATGATAGTTCTCTCTTGGAATGTTAGGGGCTTGAACAGTGGCCCTAGACAAAAAGCTGTTCGGGATTTGATTAGGTGTCATTCGCCTGATGTTCTTTTTTTGCAGGAGACTAAGCTCTCTGTGGAGGGTATGATGGATCTAGTTCCTAAGTTATGGGGGAATGGTGGATGCCAATGCATTGGTGCTCAAGGGTCTTCTAGCGGGGTGGCATGTTTATGGAACCCGCGTAAGATTTGCCCCCTTTGGTGGGTGTCTTTCAGGTCCTCCCTTTCCATGGTGGCCTCTTGTTTTATGTCAGGGGAAATTGCTCTCTTCTCCAATGTGTATGCGCCTGTGGAGTTGCAAGGAAAGCAACTTTTGTGGTCCAACATTCATTTAGTTCGTAGCTTATTTCCCTACCATCCTTGGATTATTGGAGGTGATTTTAATGCTATCACGGAGCTTGCAGAAAAACGAGGTGGTATTGCAAGGTTGGAGGCTTCTGCATTATTGCTCCAGGACAATATCTCTGCTTTGAATCTTGTGGATTTCAAACCTGGCAATGGTCTTTTTACTTGGAATAATAGGAGAATTGGCGATGCCTCTATTTCTGAAAGACTTGATAGATTTTTGGTGTCTAGTTTTTGGGTGGGGGACAGGTGGTTGATAAGCTCTGAAATTTTGGATGGTCGTGGTTCTGATCATTGGCCTATTAAGCTAGTGGTTGATGTGCCTCAACGGTGTGCTAGACAGACCTTTAAGTTCCAACTCATGTGGCTTAGGGATGAATCTCTTCATGTTTTGCTCCCTAGTTGGTGGGATAAGGGGAAGCCAGCATATGGCACTGCCATGTACTCTTTCTCAAAGAGGCTCCAGTATGTTAAATACAGATTGAAAAGATGGAATAGGCAGCATTTTGGTAACTTATTTCAGGAAAAGCAAAAGGCGCGAGATAATCTAGACCTAATTACCAGAAAAATTCGAGATCAAGGCCTCTCAGAGGAGCTGAGTTTATTAGAGATTGCTGCAACAAAAGAGCTTGCGGAATGGGAGTTAAGAGAAGAGATTTTTTGGAAACAAAAGTCTCGTATTGAATGGCTCCAGGCTGGGGATCGAAACACTGCTTTCTTCCATAACTCAGTTAAGGATCGGAGACAAGGTAATGCTATTTCTTCTATTCTGTTGCCTAATGGGGAATCTTTGTCCTCTTCAGCCTCTATTTCAGTTGAATGCATTTGATATTTCTCTACCCTTTTCTCTAAGGATTCGCCTCCTGCGGAGGAGGATGAAGCTAAAATTTTAGATTGTATCCCGAAGCTGGTGACTAATGAAATGAATGAATCATTGCTTGCTCCTATTACCTTGTCGGAGCTTGAGAAGGTTGTATTCCAGATGAAGAAAGGTAAAGCTCCTAGGCCTGATGGATTCCCCATTGAATTTTTTCAGGAGTTCTGGGAAGTGGTTAAATTGGACCTTTTAGAGGTTGTCCAAGAATCCTTTATGCATAAACAAATGTTGAAGTCCCTAAATGCTACATTTTTTTCTCTTATTCCTAAGAAGGTGGGAGCTAACTCCTTGGATTTGTTTAGGCCTATAGCTCTATGTAATGTTGTGTATAAAATTATTACTAAGTTGATCGCAGAAAGGCTGAAGCCTTGGCTTGATGACTTAATTTCTGAAGAGCAGGGGGGTGTTGTTGCTGGAAGACAGATCATGGATGGGGTAGTTATTGCTGCTGAGGCCATCCATTCTATGGAATCCTCAAAAGATAAATCTATGTTTATCAAGTTAGACATGGCTAAAGCTTATGATCGTGTTAAATGGAGTTTTCTATTTAAAATCCTTGGAGCCTTTGGCTTTGCTGAGGGTTGGATTGAATGGGTTAGGAGTTGTGTCACTTCCTCCTCCTTTTCGGTGCTTATCAATGGTGAGCCCACTTGTTTGTTTGGTGCTTCTAGAGGCCTTAGGCAAGGAGATCCCCTATCTCCTTACTTATTCATCCTCCTTGCGGAAGGCCTGGGAAGACTCATTCGTGCTTAGGTTGCTAGTGGATTGCTTCAGGGATGGAGTTGGGGAGATGGTATTCCCCCTCAGTCTCATCTACAATTTGTAGATGATACTGCCTTGATGGGTAGGGCTAAGGTTCAGGAGGCTCTCAATTGGCGCAGTGTTTTGGACAGTTACTTGGCAGCTTCTGGGCAATGCATAAATGAGGGGAAGTCCTTCATATATTTCTTCCACACTCCTAAAGGTATTCAAAGGAGAATTGCTGGTATCCTTCGGTTTCAGATTGGTTCGCTTCCTTTTTCCTATCTTGGAATCCCTCTTGTTGTTCGCTCTCTCCCCAAAAGGTTTTGGCAAGAGACTCTTGATAAGTTTCGAGGATTGGTCAGTCATTGGACTTGCAGGTGGCTTTCTTCAGCAGGTAGAGTGACTCTTTTAAAGTCGGTGGTCCAGGCTCTTCCTATTTATAAATGCTTTGTTCTTTCTGCTCCTTCAAGTTTTATTAGAGATTTCGAAGAAATTGTCTCGTCAGTTTCTGTGGGCTGGTAATCTTCTTCATAGAAAATGGAGTCTTGTGAAGTGGGATGTTGTTTGTAGGCCAAAGCAAGAGGGGGGTCTTGGTTTACGGCGGGCTGATTTGAATGGGCAGGCCTTGGCTGCTAAGTTGTATTGGCGCTGGTGCTCTCAACAACATATGTGCTGGGCTAAAATTCTGACCTTCAAATATTTGGGGGCAGTAGAAAGTAGGGAGGTATCAAGGTTTAGTATGGAGGGGAAAGGCTCTGTGATCTGGAGTACCCTTAAACGTGGTGCCAAGTTGGTTAAACAGGGACTTTTTTGGATTTGTAATGGGGGTCGAGATGCTCTTTTCTGGTATGATTCTTGGGATGGATACCCACCCATTGTGTCATCTCATCCCCATCTCCAAGATTTGTGCCAGATTTTTGTGGAGGCGGGTTGGAGTCATGTAGCAGATTTCAAATCTCAACAATCTTTGGGTCAAATTTCTGTGTCCAGGTGGAAGAGCCCCTTGGATTGGCCTCCTGGTGGTGCAGTGGAGGATCGTCAAGAGCTTGCTAAGATTTTATCGGGTTGTGTCTGTAATTCTCTCCAAGGGGGTGATGTGCTTGCTTGGGGTCCTGACTTGAAAGGCAAATTTTTGGTTGCCTCTGGTTATCAGGTTTTGGATAAACAGGTTTTTGGAAGCTCCCAGGTTTCTTGGTGGAAGCATGTGTGGAATAAATTTGCTTGGCCTAAGTGTAATTTTTTCTCTTGGCTCGTGGTTCAAGGTAAGTGTCTTACTTGGGATAATCTTTGGAAACGTGGGTTCCAGGGCCCCTCCATGTGCATTCTATGTGGTCAGCATGATGAATGCTTATCACATCTCTTTTTTCAGTGTTCTTTTGTTAAGACTATCTGGCATCACTGGTGGAATCTTTGGAGCTTACCGTGTTGCCATGTCTCTTCTTTAGAGGATTTTTGGAAGAGATAGGGTTCTTCTCCTGCTACAACCTCTTTTCTTAAAATTACTTGGAGCATTGGTCCTAGTTTGATTGTTTGGAAAATTTGGTTGGAACGTAACAAAAGAATATTCTTCGATAAAAAATTGCTCATGGGGCAACTTTGGAGGCGAATTCTTAGGGCTTTGTAGGAGACTTTGACTGCAAAGTGTGACTTGTATGTGTCGATTGATTCTGGGGACTTGGGTGTTGTAAATTCCCTGGGTCTT
>VDFB02260860.1:0-22802 GCA_007258455.2 Sequoia sempervirens | reverse complement strand
CATCCAAGGAAGAGGAAAAGATGAATAAAATGAGTCCATTGAGACTCATAATGTTATTTCTAACAATATTTGTGAGTATGTGTTTATAGGTGCAACAGATGAAGTGATTGAAGCAATGAACCAACATAATGATATATTGATTGAGGAAATACAAATGATTAAAAAAGAAGCAAACAAAAGGATTCAAAAGAAGAAGATAATAAAATATATTTTGCAACAAACTATAAAGAAGTAACAAAATCATGGTGCGAAGAAAATCAAAATTGTGAATCTTGCAACTGATCAAAGCATAGGTGGAAGAAATCTTTTTTCAAATTTAATTTATGATTGGAAAAAGAAGAAGAAATATTTGAGCTGGAGCATCAAATTTCTCTCCCCTAGGGGAGTATGATGCAAGGGAATCTTTTGATGCATTTTGGGTCATTTTGCAAAGTTTTTATTTTGAGTTGTTTTGATGTGTTTTGGGTCAATAAGGTCAATTTGGACCATTTGGACCATTCTAGGCCATTTGGGATCCTTTTGAGTCATTTTGATGATTAGGAGCAAAAAGTTGTAAAAGTTGCATTTTTGGTTTTGTAAGTTAGGAATTAGTATTGGGAAATGGGAATGAATGTAATGGAATTAATATGACATTTCAAATCAAGCACCAAGGTTGTATAAGAGATGGAATGAAAAAAATGAACATTTGGAAGCATTTTCTTGTGTTTTTCGTGGTGATATAGACTATAAATTGGATTGTATGGCCTTGTACTGTATATTATGGCACTGCAAGATATTGGTAAAGTTGGAGAATGTTGTGATATTTCTAATGCTTTTGTTTTTATTGAATTTCATTTTGTTTTGTGAAAGTTATGATAAAAATAGTGATTCCCATGTACATATTTTCACCATTTCCTACCTAAAAAACCTCTTTTGTATGGATTGTACAACCTGATACAGTAAAGGGAAGGCATGGGGATGATGAATCTATGAAATACAAAACTTTTGGTTTTTTTTTGGAGTCGTTTCATTAAGTTTTGTGAAAGTTATTGCATTTTTTGTGATGGCAGCCTTGTACCCTAACTAGGGTTTCCAGAAACACTAAAAAAATCATATCTTTGTTTTCCACCATCAAAAAGTCATGAAAATTGGTATAAAGTTCTATTTCAAGGATATATAAAAACCCTTTTGGGCTTAATCCTTTAAAAGTTTTAATGTGTGAGGAATCAATGATAGTGTACTCTCATTTGTGTGTAAACAACCTTAAAACCTTGGTGACTTGAGGGTTTGATAAGATCTATACTTTGTGTGAACATGATTGGTTACAAATCAATAGAACATATTGTAAGAATATTGAAATATCAAGGAACTCATGCATCATGTTGGTTTTCCTTTGTTGAATGCACATTAGGCTGCCATGGCTATCTTTCCAATGTGATCTAGAATGCATTTAATCTTTGTTTGAAATGAACCAATTTATGAAAGTTGTCAAGTGAACCAAGAGTAGTTCTTTTCTCCACATCATTATTATTTCTAATTGATACTCATTATTCCCCTATGATATTTGGGCATGCTCGGTGGGACCTACATCCCTGAATTGACATTTTTTATAATTTTTGATGACTTATAGGTTATAAAGATGCTTTTGAAGTAGATTAACACTTCTATTTTCCCTGCAATGACACTTCTATCACGTATTGAGGCTTCTACCAAAAATTGTGATGCTTCTGTAGGTAATCAACACTTTTGATTCAACACTTTTTTCTATGTTATCTATGCAGGTTACAACAATAATTATGCTATGAAATGCCACTTTTGATACAAAGCGATGTTTTTCTAACTTATAGTGATGCATGTGCGGTAAATCGATGTTTTTTTTAAAATATAGTGACACTTCAATTTATTTTTGAACATCATTTTTTTATGTACTTTCAAGATTACCGAACCCTAATGTGTTCCTGGTTCTTTGATCTTTTTGGACTAACACATTTGTGCAAATTTCAGTAAACATTTGGAGAAGACTAAAATTAAGAAACTACTGATAAGTTTTCTTGCAGGGTATTTTTTTGAAAAATTTTATATTTCAATTTGGTGCTTTAAAATTGAACAAACAACTATCACATTTCAATTTGGTACATTAAAATTGAACAAGATAACTTTCACATTTGAATTTGGTGCATTAAAAAGAACTTTTTTTTTTTTTGTGTCTGGCAGGCTAGTGGTGTGTATGCTCTCTCCTTATGCTACATACAATCTTGGAGATTAAAAACACCATTAGTTTGCAATATTTTTCTACACTCAAGGTGTGATTTTATATGCATGCTCTTCCCTCATGACTCTTAATAATAGTCTTAGGAATTAGAAACATCATCATTACTGTTTAATTTAAGTAGGAGGCCCGCTTGGGGATTTCATTACCTCAAGGTAGATCTCAACCAAGTTTTTGAACGGGGTATATAAAGGGGGGAGAATGAAATTTGTACCCCAAGTTGTGGTTAGTGTCCTTTAAGCCAATCCTCAAGACCCTCGGTCTTCCAATACTTGTATAGGTGAGGAGGAGAGGGGATACCCCCTCGACTCAGGAATCCACATATGGGATCACTATTCACCAATCCCTCACTAAGAACCTTGTTATTTGTAGCCTTTAAGACCATTTTTTGTTAGCTTGGGATAATGCAACATAAAATATCATGTGTGAATTAACTCATCATGTACTTCTCCTTGTTGATGTGACCGATATTCCTTGATTTAGACCTTTTCCTTTTCAAGATGAGAGGTCTAGAGGTGGTACATGCCCTCCATATACTCTAGTCACCCATTCATTGAAGAGGTATTTTCTTCAATATATGGGCTTATCTTAAGTTGAAACACCTATTTTGCTACTAGATAAGTCATGATTTTTGGTAGGTATTCATTGTTACAAACCACAATACCGTTTATCATGATTTTGTTGGAGAAGGCATGTGGATATATCCTTATAATCCTTGGAGTTAGTACTTTGTGATATTTTTTCTATTTGAACACTCTTTCCAGATAAGACAAATCATAATCAAACTTTTGAAAAGATCATTTAATTGACCCACCCTAAGAAAAATTCCTTCTTTGAGTTATAGTTATGCTTTTGCAGACATAGTGCATCACTTTTGCATGTTGTGATGTATTTTATTATGCATTTGGATGCTTTTGCTAATACATCTCAATGCTTTTGTCTATTTGATGCTTCTATACCAAAAATTCTCTCTGTCAGTTCAAAATTTGTACATTCACACTTTTGCATAAATTATCACTTCTAATTGTCATAAGAAATCACTTCTAAAATTTCCTAAATCGATGCTTTTGACTGTCATCAAAACTTGCAAAATCCTAAAACTTGCAGTCTTTAAAAATCAACAAAAAATTAAACTAGACTCTTAGACTTGTGATCTAAAAAGACCTTCATCCTTCATTCGTAAAACAATAAACCACAAATTCACATCCATACCATCATCCATCTTGAAACTATAAGAGGTCAACTTTGGTAGATTTGCAAATAATCGAGAAAAATCCTATAATCCATGAAACTTGACAATCCATCAACAACCAAAATTAGTCTTGGTTTCACTTAGATCTCTAAATCATTTCCTTCTAATTTAGCCTTTTGCTTGAAAATTTGTCATTTTCAAGTGAATCATTGAATTAACATCGAATCCTTATGAGAAAATTTTCTTAGTGATATAGTCTAATCTTAATATAAGGAAATCACCATCATCCCCTTTGCTTGAAATCATTGTCTAGTCAAAGTGAAAATCAACATAAATCCTATCGAGATCCAGCGAAATCTTGAATTCTTGAGGTTACCTACCCAACATCAATCATTGCTACCTTTTTTTAAAATATATCAACCATATCCTCTATAAGTTGATGGAAGCCTGCTAGGTTGAAGACAACAATGAAACACTACGAAGAAATAAAAGACTATAATAAACAACAATAACAACCTACAAAATGTTGCCTAATCGGTTAGGTCGAACCTTTTCCCAAGGGACAAGAACATTGGAAATCTCATTCCTTACACCCAAGTGACATAAAACAAAGTTTACAAACAACAGTGAAATGAAATATTAAATGTGCATTGATCTAAGAAAACTTGGGTTACAAAGATAGATGATTCTTAAAGGAATCAACTTCCTCATTCATCAACTCGATTACTCCCTCGACTTGGTTTGCTTTCTACAACTTAATAAATTTGGGATATTTCCCAACCAACCAATCTTTCCCAACATTGCTCCCTTGTCTTGTACCCATGCTTCCTCTATTCTACCCAATCTAAAAATTTCCATTCACTTATGTCTTTTCCAAAGTAGTTCGGCTTCTTTCCCAAACTGTTGACACTCCTTTTTTCCTTGGCACCCCCACAACCCTACTCCAATTGTGATATATAAGAAACCCGAGCTCTAACTATGGCGATTGATTGAGGAAAACCGTTGTAACTTCCATAACCATACATGTGCAATGAGAAAGGAAGGTTCAATAATCTTGATGTTGACCAAAAATGGCCACATGTCATAGAGATATAAGGAATCAGAAACCAACAAAAACTAAAAATGCAAAATTAAAATTGATGTGAAATGATGCCCCCACATTAGACTCCTCGGGTGAGTTGTTTGTGAGTGTAGCTCACAAAGGGAGTTGGCTAGTAGGACTACCATTTCAAGTTGTAAGAACTTGTAGCATATCCCTTATGCTTAAAAATGACAACTTGTAACCATTACATCTTTCTTTTCTTCTAGTATATGGCCATAATAGTTCCTCCATTACATAGTGAGATGAATGCCATATATTCATGGTCATTTGTGGGTCCATGTCCACCATACATTGAAATCCTCTTTCTAAATATTCCCTTCATTCTCTTTCCACTTGTTGGCTTCATCTTATTCCAAACCATCAAGAGAATTAACTCCTCTTGATTTATTATCTTCCTCTTAAAATTGTTGTTTTCACATCCCATCTCATCATCTTCAACATTTTTCTGCCACTCTATAGATAGCCTCTTGTTGCTACACTTTTCCCATTCTTTTCGCATTTCCCTCAAACAATAATTAGCTTCAACATTAGTATGAAAAAAATTCATGAAATTGATGATGGTTTTAAAAATATTTCTTGTCTCCTCTACTGCACTATGTTGTTTGGCTTTCGCATACCTCTCCATTGCAATCATTGCATATTCATGAAAATCAACTTCAACTATATACAAGGGGTTTGAAAACTAAAATATTACCTCACCATTGGTTGTTGCAATGTTTGTCCCACCTCCTATCAGTTCAAGCCACTCTTTCTCAATGGCCTCAATTTGAAGTGGCATGTCATCTTTCACATTGTAGTTTGTTGTTTCCACACTCTATCCATGTCGATTATTGCCCATGTATTCATCTTAGCATTGATGTTTGAACTTTCATATATTTCTATATCCTTCATAAGACCAATCTCTACTGCTACCCCAACATTTTCTTCTTGCTTGTCTATTGCAATTTAGTTGTCCTCTTGTTCTAATATCTCCCTTTCACTCAACAATGCCAATTTATTCCACTTTTGTATGTCCTTATAAAGACCATTATCTGCCTCAACTTCACATTCATTTGTGTTAACACATGTTGTTGGTTGTCCTACCTGCAAATCAACACTGTTTACATCCTTGCAACATTTAGGAAAATAAAGGATCACCTCCTTGGTTGCTACCGCAAATTCCTTTGTCTCCCTTCCATTTATAAATTATTTTCCCCTTATTAACAACACCTTACTACTGCTTCTATGATTTTCCTCTTTTGGTTCTTGCAAAGGAAACATGGTATGTTTGAGACCATCCTTCTCAAAAGTATAAGTATTGTTTCTTCCATCATGTATGGAATTTCGGCCAAATTTCCAAGGTCTACCAAGTAGAACATGACACACATCCATGGACATGATATCACACATCACACTATCCTTGTAACTGCCAATTTGAAATTCTACTAAGGCCTATTCATCTACCAACAACTGATGCCCCTTTTGTAGCCAAGAAACTCTATAAGGTGTGGGATACTTAGTTCTCTTAAGACCTATTTTTTCCACCATTTCAACAACCACTAGATTATCAGTACTACAACTGTTAATAATCAATTTGTAGCACTTACCTCTAGCCTTGCACTTTGTCTTGAATAAAAATCTTCTTTGTTCTGATTATTTACTCTCCTTTGGTGGCTTCAACAACACTCTCTTGAACAAAAAATATTCTCTAGTCTCAGGTTCCTCATTGTGATGAGAAAGTGATCCCACAATTTATTGATCTTCTTACATGATCTGATTGCTCCTTTCTATCCTTGAGTGACCTTCTCTTTAGAATTCTAGACACTCCCAACTCTTATGACTAGCATATTGATTATATTTGAAACATTTACTGGCAAAATCTCTTCCTCTACCTTGATAACCATCATTTTCAAATGATATTTATACTCTATCTTGATAACATCCTCTTTCAGTTGACTTTCCCACTTGAACTACTTTCCTCTCCATCTTGATTGTGTTGTTGTCCTCTTTCTCCACAACCTCATCCTCTACCTCATCCTTTCTATTTTTTCTTCCTCATAAGCTTCTCTTCTGCCTTAATGGAAAATTGATAGGCTTCCTCAAGAGTTATAGGAGACACTAGACTCAATTCATCCTGAAAACTATATTTCAATCCATTAAGGTATCTTGCTAACTTTTCCATATCCTCTTCACTATGGCCTAATTGAATCACCACTTATAGAACTCTACCACATATTCGTTTATTGACATATCCTTTTACTTGAGATTCTACAATCTTTTGAAAAGATTAATTTGGTAGTCTCTCAGAAGGAATTTAGCCTTCAATTTGGAAACCATTCAGTCCTAAGAAGTTATCTTCTCCTTGTTCTTCTTTCATATTTTAGATTGTACATAATCCCACAACATTGTAGTGTGGCCTTTCAGCCTTGTACATGAAAATATAACTTTCCTTTCTTCCACAACTCCTTCATACTCAAAATATTTGTCCATATCATTGATCCAGACAATGAGTTCTTCCCCATCTACTCTTCTAAAATAAGTAGGGACCTCTACTTTTGGTTTGTCTCCCACACTCATAACGACCTTTATCAATCTTTCTTCCACTCCTTTTGGCTCTTCTCGAACTTCATCATTATTTTGGGATTTCTCTTCTTCCCCAGCTTCACTAGCATCATCAATGACTATTCCCCTTCATTGTTCCTGCTCCATAGCATCCATCCTTACTAATGGGTTCTACAATAGATCTAGAACTCCTTCATGGCCTCTGTGACCACCAACTCGAGCACCTCCTCTTCTTATCCTTCTTGGTGGCATTTTTCCCAATCCACAATCTCCCAGTCACTTGTGGCTCTGATACCAAAATGATGGTAGCCTACTAGGTTGAGTACAAACATGAAACACTACAAGCAATAAAATACTACAATAAACAACAATAGCACCCTACACAATGTTTCTCAATTGGTTAGGCTGAACCTTTTCCTAGGTGACAAGAACATTGAAAAATATCATTCCTTACACCCAAGCGACAAAAAATAATGTTTACAAACAATAGTGAAATGCAATATTAAATGTGGATTTATCTAAGAAAAGTTGGGTTATAAATATAGATGATTCTTGAAGAATCGAATTCCTCATTCATCAACCTAATTACTCCCTCAACTTGGTTTGATTTCTGCAACTTAATCAATTTGGGATCTTTCCCAACTAGTCAATCTTTCCCAAAATTTATCCCTTGTCTTGTACCCGTGTTTCCTCTGTTCTCCCCAATTTGAGAACTCACTTCCATTCACTTTTGTCTCTACCAAAGTAGTTCAAATTCTTTCCTAAACCATCGACGCTCCTTTTCTCCCTAGCAAAAACCCCCACAACCCTGCTCTTGTGGCAATAGGTAAGAAACCTGAGCTCTAAATGTTGTGTCCAATTGAGGAAACCTATTGTAACTTCCATAACCATACACATGCAATGAGAAAGGAATATTCAAGAATCGTGATGCCAACCAAAAATGGCCACATGTCACAGAGATACAAGGAATTAGAAATTGATAAAAACTAAAAATGTAAAATAAAAATTGATGGGGAACGATTACCCCACATCATAAGTTCATCTTGAAATCAATGAAACATGTTGAAATCACTCCATTATCAACCTTCATATCCATTTTATCACTCCATAGGGTCATCACATCCTATTGGTTTAAATGTTATAATAACTATGGGTGTCCCTAAACAAGATTTTGGAATGCTTTGTCATTTTATTTTATTTAGTCAATATCAAACATCAGAAATCAATAAAATGAATAATAAAAACATGAATATTCCAACACGATCAACACAATCCAACAACATAACTAAGTAAACTCCCTTAGGGGAGTCAATTGAGTTAGTGTGAACAAGCTAATGCAATCAAACCTCATTATACTTCTAGAGCCACAAGGTTATTATGAACCTCAATTCAAACATCTATAGTATAATGATAAAGATTATTGCAGTGAATATAATAGAATGAAAGGTCATAAGACATCAAATTGCATAAAACTCAAAAACCTCATACAAGATCTTATTGGCCAAGGTGAAATTCAGGGGTCATTTTCAAAACCTATCCCAAAAAATTAACATTAATGATGTTCATAACTTACATAATGAGAAACTAGGCATATATCAAGAATATTTTCACAAGAGCAATCAAAATCATCCACTTGTTTCTAGCAATGATCCATTTCATGAAATATTAACCTTATTTTACCTCATGATAACAAATATTGAAGAAGCTTTCTCACAAGAAGCTCCTATATTTAATCCCAATCCATCATCCTCAAGACCTTCACTACCTCAATCCGCTCCATCCCCATCAAGCAATCCATCTAGCAATGGCATCTTTATAGATTTTCTCCAAGGGCCATCCCCAATAGATAAACATCAAGTTGATAAAAAATATAATGTAGTTCAAATTGGTGATCAAGAGATCCTTTACCAAACACTATCACACATCCAAACCCCTCTCGAGCCTAATATAGAAAATCATATTCCAAATCTATTACCAACATGCCAACATTTTGAAGGTATCCAAAATTCCTTTGCAAATAATATAATCCTTTGAAATCAATCCATTTCAAGAGCATAATCCAAATAATAAAGAAGATTGCTTTGAAATAAGTCAAGATCAAGATCCCATATACAATGAGTTAATCAATATTTTCCAACCCATCCATGTTTTCACAACCAAATATGGCCATATCTATATACCAACAACTTCCACCTCTACCAATGAGAAACTTGCTTCCATTGGACACGTAGATGATCTCCTTCTTTCCCATCTAGAACCATATTCTTCCACTATAGATATATTTGAAAATAATCAAGATATAGCCGAGTTCATAGGAATTCATGAGCATGTTCAAGAAAATGACAATGCAAAAGGCTTTTATATCAACTTTGAATCACCAACATCTTCCAAAGAACAATAAGAGTTCCTAAATTCTCAAACCCATGTCAAAGATATTGATCAAAAAGTGATTATGGATCTGATTGAAATCTCACATAAAGAGAAGGTACCAATCACTTATTAAATTGAATCACTCACTTTTGTCAAAGAAACCTCTCTAAGTTAAGAAAATATAACTATCATCAGTAGTTCTCAACACCACAAAGAATAATTAGCACCTTGTTTCCAAGGTAAGTCATATCATGTGGCCAATTTTTTTGTTAATGAATGCAATATCAAGGGAAAAGGATTAGGCCTACTAGAACAAGGTATTATAGAACTAGTTCAATTTTTCAACAATCCTAAACATCAAGGTATTGGTTATTTAGTGATCAAAGAATCTAACCATGTTAGCAATACCTCCATGATATTGTGGGCAATGTTATCTAATGCAAACATCAACATAGAAGCCATGGATAGTCCTTATAATGAATTTTTGCCACTACAACTATCTATATCATAATACCATCATCCTTAAATCTTTTCACTCACTAATTGGGACCAACAAAAGACAAATCCTTGTAAAAATAAAAAATCAAGTCATTGAAGCTAATACATTAACAAATCAAAAAGGACATAAAATTAAAATGGGTCCCCAAGAAAAATAGATCAAGTCAAGAAAAGAAAACTATGGAATCAAACAAGAAAGGGGAATCCATCTATCAAAAAATCCACCTAGTTCAACTTAGTCTTCAAGACCTACATGTAAAGTGTATGAAAAAGTTGGTTCCCACAACACTCAAAATTCCATATCTACATTCCATCTTCAACCATCCCAAGTTTGGAGAGTAAAATATTGTGCATCCAAACTATAAAATAATCCATCCATATCTCATACCCGTCTAAATCCCATATGTTTCTCAAAGTCCAAAAATTTAAAACTCGACATTCCTTGTATCCTACCAGCAACACTTTATCATAGGGACACTAATGACACTCTATCATGATGTTTACAATTATATAAGGCTAACTCTGGTATCAAAAAATATCATAAGAATATTTAGGGGTTATATACAAGTGCATGTATCTTGGAAAAATAACTCTTCAAGGAAGAACATCATTGGAACGTCATGAAAACATTTGCATCAACACCACCAGGTGTTTCTATATAAATCATGTAAAAATTCAAAAAAATAAAAAATAAAAATAAAAAAGGGATAAAAATAGTAAAGATAAAAATAGTCCTTTAGTGAAAACCACTTCGGTGGTGCTTTGGATAAGTACCATGATGAAAATTTAGAAAAAATGAGTCATGTGTAAAATCAGATATCTATGTGCACCATTCTAGTTGGAAGCATTTTATCTCATTCGTCTTGTCTTCTTGTCTTAGAATTACTATCCATATCATCTATCTCCTCCATAATAAATCCAACATTCTAATTTATTCTCATCTATCTTCCGTAACAATTTGATCTTAATAAATTTTAAGAGCATATACTTCAAAACTCACTTTTGGAAAAATATTTACATCTCATCTCATGTTGTACCATCACCTTCTATCTAGCCTTGTCCACATAGTAATATAGCATACACCACATTATCCTATTGTGAGGTACTCCTTGGAGATAAAATATCTTATTCTAGACTGATTTTCTTATCTTCCTCATCATTCACATATCTATCCATCATGCTAATCCATTTATCCACATTGCTAGGTACTAGGGGAAAATACCTATGCTCTCTGGAATAAGTCTTGGTACATATCCTCTAGCTCATTTTGTGATCTAAACACTTTCAAAAGTGGAATCAAAACAATCAAAGAATTTATAAGCAAATAAATAAAATCACAAGCACATTGAATCATTTTACAAATTTATCCAAAACAATCCATATTAGTTGTATCTTGCTTGCCCTTCATCGTAATATCAAACCATTCAACAGATTGTGTTCCTAGCTTGGCTATAAACATTGATCCATACTATCTGATCAATCCATCATCATCTTGAGATGTATCCTTCCCAATCCTCATGTTGTTACTATCTTGACAACACTATCCTTGCATTATTGTGAATCCTCAACATGTTATCACTATCAACAATCAATCAATTAGATCAATCAATTTTAGCTTGGCTATCAACAAGATCTTTAAATATTATTGATATCGCTACACATCTATGTATCTCTGTCATTTGTCTTTGACAGTATCATACAAATATCTTGAAAACTCCAAAAAAAACTAAAAAATCTTCAAAATTAAAAAAAAAAGCTCAAATATTCTTGAAAAAAAAAATTCTTAAAAAAAAAATCAAAACAAATCATCACCACAAAATCACCCATCCGTAGTAAAATTAATCATCCATAATAAAATTTTCATCACCCTCATCTTTGGAAAAACAAGCAAAAACAAGTACAACAATCATCAAAACATAAACACTCATAAAAATTGAAAGTATTGATCATTGTCGAAACCTGTCAACTAGCTTTCACATCAACAAACTAAATCATCTAAATCAACATCAACGTCCAATGCATGTATTAATAGATATATATTTCCTACAATAGGAATCATTTTGGATGTCAATTACATCTAATCTCTCTAGCAAGAGATATGATGGAATTGATGTGTTTTGTTAGTTGGTTCTTTCTTTTGGTTTCATCTTTTGTCTCATTCCATTGCTCACTTGAAGCCACCCTAATCTTCAATATATTGGTGTGTCTAGAGAGGTACATAATGGGGCATAGTCATTGCTTTCATTTGCTATGTTTGTGGGATGTTATTATAATACAAACTTGGTGAATACTTGCTTTGTGTGTTCAATGATAGTCTTGGGAAATACAACTTTTGTATACTAGGTTCTTCATACCTTTTGTGCATAAGGTCTACTTTTTTTGAGGTTTCATTTTCTCACACTATAAAACAAGGTTTTCATATGTTAGGTATGAACAAGGATACTCTTGTTTGTTTATAGAGTCAAAGTCCATACAATAGATATGACATCCTATATCAAAATAATGATTTCTCCACATTATTTAACATAATCTAAAGAAAAATAAAAATAATCTATCCCATCTCATCGTATATCCAATAAAATATCAAATCTATCCAATAATCATAGATTTCTTGATATTTGATCAACACCATTCATTCATTACATCTCATTCTTTTTTACCTATCTAATCATCCATTCTTCTATTCTACTCATCATACTAAAATTTATATCCAAGTATCATGACATACACAAAATTTCTATCACATCCTGCATCCATAAATCATTAGTAGCATCATATATCATTCATCGTGCATAATCATCATATATAGCATAAAAAAATAGGAAAGAAAGAATCATTTCCATACATAATGATATCATATCACACATCCTGCATACATAAATGATTAGTAACATCACACATCATCACATCATAATCATGACATCATGAAACCATAGCATCATCACATCATGAAAACATCACAAATATCACATCATAATCATCGTTACACAAGCATATATTATAGGATCATTAGCACATATCATCATGCATACATAACATTGTAAGAAGTCACATGCATCCATAAGACATATCAAAGTTGCACAAAAAATCTCATCTCATATAATATCATCAAAATGTATGTCATGGTACAAAAATGATCTATACATTGAATGAGTGATACACTATCTACATAAAATATATGTGTACATGAGTTTATCAAAATTCGATGAATGTGTATACATTAAAAATATCTATCTACATCGATATATCTATACATAAAAATATAAATACAAAGACATATATATGAGCTACATAGAGCTCTTTCTCTCCTCTTGATCAGGAGGGGGAAGAGGAGGTGCCTGTTGTGCAGGAGGCTACTGTGGCTATTGCCCCTATCCATTTGAAGGACCTACCTATTATGGCCCCTATGATGGATTCCCCATAGAACCACTGTTTGATCTCCTTGATCCACCTGAAACTAGACTCCTAGTAGAGAACTTGGGTTGTCTCTAATGTGTAGGTACCACCACCTCATATAAGGTCTTGTAATATGTGGCCTCTCTCTCTAGCAACCTAACCTCCCTCATATGCTATGCCACGGGGATGATCTACCCCTAACCGATAGCCTCTAGATGTTGCCTCCACCTCTCAATATCTTGCTCAATGGTCACTTGTGCGAACTGACCCTCCAACTATTGTCTTCGAGTGATCACATCTCTCTCTGATTCTCTATGATCCCACTTGTAGTCCTTTGAGCAAGCTATAATGTTAACCTATCTCATTCAACCCTATAGCCATATCACTCTCAATGAGCCTAGTCCCACTCATATAAGGAAAAATAATCCTAACATCATCTGGGTCCCCATATCCTCCTTTGCCTCCATCACCCCCTATAGGTACTACAACTGTTGTAACTACCTAGGCCTAACCTCGATCCTTAGCAACTGGGACCTCCACCTTCACCCTTTTATTTTTTTGGAAATATCTACCTATATTTGTCTCCCTCCAATGTTTTCCCCCCATTTCTCCTCCATTGGGGTGAGTGAATCTCAAGGGTTTCCTGGGTACCCACCATGCATCATAGTTGACGATAGTCCTTGGATCCTCCACCTTGTTTACCCAAATCCATTGCAAAGGAGCCAACTGAATAAAATATGTAACTAGAGCCTGAGGGATAGGATTCAACCCCTTTTCTGCAATCTCTCTTTCCATATAAGAAAATATGGCATAGTAGTATACAACAAGTACATCTTGTACCTCTTTGAACTGTCTCCACACCCGATCTAGGAGATACCTCTCTAGGATATAGGGAGTGTACTTGATCAACCATCTAGTCTATCTACAAAATGGAAAATTCTATTTGTCATTGTATCAAGCCTCAATGTGTAGCCATGGCCTCCATCTAAACTTGGTGATGTCATCAATCATCCTCCAAAAATTTAGATCACTTAGTCAACATTGCATCAATATGGTATCATATCTATAAACTAGAGGGTAATCAATCTCTCGAACTACCTCCACAACTGGCATCATCATGACAATATGCTCCCAAGTCCAAATTTGAAGTAAAGTAGTACCGAAGTTGACAAGCTGGTGGCCTATCAATACAACACCCAGTGTATGTCATGATATAAATGTGTATGTATGGTCCCCATATACCCAACCCTCCTCTATAATGTGCTCCAATACCTAGCCCCATCTAGTTGACAATCCTCCAGAGTGTCTATCAGGTATAATTTTCCCACAAACCAAAACTGATATAATGTAATGATGTCATCAATTGCATTAATATATTGTCTTAGGACAATCTAACCATTGTCAACCTCAAGAACATCATCTCCTAGTAAATGCTCAAGTGACTCAACACCGTGGTCAGGATCATAGATCACTCTCACCACATAAATAGAGACTTAAAGAATGTTCCATACATCCTCCAACGTGATGGCCACCTCTTCAGTATGAAGCTTGAATAAATAAGTCTCAGAGTGCCATTGCTCTACCAATGTAGTCATGAATGCTCTATGTGCCCTAATCTCTAGCATATAAGTGATGAAGTATAAGCCCACTGCTTCGAGGAGCTCTACATCCCTCTCCGTAAGATGTATCATATGATCTAGCACCCTAGGTTGTCACTCCCATGAAAAAATAGGATTGAGTACCACCTACAAGCATAGTTCCCACAATGTCAATTTGTCAAAAATTTGATAAAAACCTAAGTCTATCAAGCCCTAGAACAAAAGTGAGTTTTTTTACAAAAAAATCACTTTATTACAGTCAAATGTGATCACTTTTTTAGAAGTATCACTTTACCAATTTCACAAGCAAGCAATTTTACAATCATGCCACTTTACGATAGTCAAAAGAGAACCACATTTTATAATCTATTCACTTATGCAAAAGCATTACACTTCTTGCAAAAGTGTCACATCGATGTTCAAACGTGTCGCATTGGGTTTCAGAAGTTTCAAGTCTGACTCGACGTGTTTGTTTCCCTACCTTTAGCTAGAAATTAATGCACCTAGAACTACATGCAAAGGTAGAAGGGTCAAGTACATAGTAGGGGGTTTTCTTCGACGAGCGGTTGGAACCATCACACTACATTTTCACATAGTGGGGCACGTATAATCTAAGCCATCCTGTAAAGGTCTCTAAAGTAGGAAATCACTAAGAGCTCTAAGAAATTCAAACTCACAAGGTGAAAATGAATTGGAAATGATTCCAAATTCATATATATGGACTCCAAAACCCTAGGTTTCATCCTTCCATCCCATTCAACCTATTTCTCACCTTCCTCATATTTCTTGATTAGTTTCTAGGACTCATTGGACTTTATTTTTCCTCCTCTTCTTTGTTGAGCCTATCCAATCATCTTATCACGAGCTTGACCTGAAAAAATAATTTTTCTAGTTGATCTCTTGAGGGGGAATCCGACCATCCTTCCATCATTCCTTCGTCTACTAGGGAACAATGGGGCATCTAAAAATTTTAATTTTTTTCCAAGCAACATCATGTCTTTGAAAGAATGTAACATGTACATTGTCTCAAAGAGGGGCAAAATGTAGACACCTAAAATTGTCTAAGTGAATCACATATTCCTAATTCACTAATTCACATCATTTTCTTCATTATCTCTCAGTTCCTCGTTTTTAATTAAATAATTCCCAATTATTTGATTAAATTCATTAATTTCCTCTATTAATTGAATAATTAATTTTATTTGATTAATTCATCAAAATTGACCAATTTCTATCTCCCCACTTTGATTAAAGAATTTCTAATTATTTAATTAAATATTAATTTTCCCTCTCACACATGATTAAATAATTTTCAATTATTTGATTATAAATCTCAATTTTCCTCCCATCTCACAATTAAATAATTTTCTTAATTATTAAATTACTATTTTTTCTCCAACTTGCACAAAACATATTATATTTTCAAAAAGGGAATATTTCTTTTGCAAAATATCTTCCATCAAAAATATCTTAAACTATTTTCCATGAAATAAGGGGATATTTTGAGTTAACTAAATCTCATTAAATTTCATCCCTTGATCTCCCTGATTCACTCTCGATCATTGATCTTCATCTTCAATCTCCATCATTAATAGAATATTTGCATTTCTATAAAAGAAGTCATTTTCATCTCCATAATCATTCACAATTCTCATAAGGAATTCATGCCTTTTTTAGAGTATATTTGAGCATTTGAGCATCATAATTGTGAGCTAAAATCATCATCAAAGTTTTTGCAATATGGGTTATGCACAATTTGAGCAATCCACATCCTAAATTGGCTTAATTTCACAATGGGATTATAGGTTTGCATTGTTTGTATCTTTTAACTGAATTGTTGATTTGGTTTTATCATCTTTCAAGCATTTCATTCTAATTTCATCCAGTATGGGTGTAATTGATCTTTCTTTCATGGTTTTTTGATGTTTTTCTAACCCTAATGTCTAAATTATGCTTTCTAATCGATACGTATTATTCTCCTAGAACATATTGAATGAATGATTGTGATATTATAGGATAGATCATTTTTATTATGGAATATTGGATGTATTGAATGAATGATTGTGATATTAGGGGATAGATGATTGCTGTTTTGAGATGTTTTAGTTTGAAGTGATGTATGATTCATGTTGTGGAATGTTAGATGATGGGATAGATGCTTGATTTTGTGGAATGTATGATCGATGTTGTGAATTGTTAGATGAGGGGATAAATGATTTATTTTATGGGATATATGATTGATTTTGTGGGATATATGATTGATGTTGTGAAATGTTATATGAGGTGATAGATGGTTTATTTTGTGAAGTGTGTGGAATGTTTGTAGGAACATGAGATGTGATAGGTTGTGAAGAAAATGGCTTATTTGTATAATTTGATGTGATAGGTTGTGAATCAAGGGGAATATTAGTATAATTTGATGTGAAAAAAGAAGAAGGCATGTCAAACTCATGTTCAGTATCACACATGGTTATGGTAATGTTTGACTCACTTTGATTAGCATCCATGATCTTTCTATGTAGAGGTCAAGTATCAAAACCTTGGTGAATGATGTGGGATGAAAAACTTGGATTATTGAGGGTATAGTAGAAATTAAAAAGCACTTGGGTGGCATTGGCACAAGAAAATTTGAGAAATATTGAAAATCATTTTTTTATATATTTTCTATGTTTTAGTAAGTCACATTTTTGGAGGCCTTCAGAGTGGAATTAAGGATCAAGTTTGTCATAGTTACCTTGAAATAGTTTCCAAAGGAATTATTTTTAGGGGATTGAAATTAGAGCTCTTGGAGATCTTTCCAGTGATGTAAAGGAGTCATAATTTTGATCACTGAGATAAGATTTATGACCCTACCAAGTCGGGGCAGTAATGAATGGTATAATTATGGATTTTGACTCAATAATTTTATGATGGACTCAAATGGGGTACCTTAGGCCTATTTTGATGTGGGAGCATCCTAGGCGGACGAGCTATCCACATCAACCAAGAAAACATTTCAATATGATTTTCATCTATTTTGATTTAGTTTCAATTCAATATAATGATTTAAACTTATGATCGAGTGGAAGAAAGTTCGATGGATTTAATCTTATTCGATTTCTTTGAAGATTTATTACAACCATAGAATAAGATATATATATTTCTTCAGCTCTTCGAATAACCTTTTCATAAGTTTGGATGATAAGTAATAAGGTTGTTGGTCATGTAAGCACATAAAAAACTATTCTTTTGGTCAACGCAAGAGAGTGAGGGAGAGGTCGAGTTGAATAAGAGGTGTCCTTGAGTAACAGAAGAAAGTATGGAGTGCAAGGAGAAAAAGGTAGGTGTTATAGACAAGACAAGAGGATATGAACCTTGAAAAAAAAGAGTAATAGGCACGGAATTGGAGAAGTCGCACTAGCCAAGTGAGGAAAAAAATACCCAAATAAAAATAATTAAATGTGAAGGGGTGAAGAATTCCAAAGCACAACAACTAGCTAAGGCATTGCATACATTCCTCTAGGTAAGACAAAACATAGAAGAAACCCACAATGAATATGAGAAGATAGAAAGACTGCGGGTAGGAAAAGAGAAAATCCAACTAATGTTTGAGGAATTGGACTTCGCCAAAGAGAAGCCGTAGGTATAGAGGATAATAGATTGTAGATTGGAGAGAGGGGCAATGCTAGGAATAGTGAAAAGAGGCTATGAAGTGAAAGAAGTGAGGTTGCGTGGAACCTGAAGGAATTGTATTAAAATAATTGCAGACCAATAAAGCTCAGACCATGCAATTATGGAATAATTCATTATTTACAAACAAATTTATTAGAAGGAATAGGTTGCATGAGGCTAAATAAAAGAGGTCATGAGAGAGACTTCAAAATAATTGGGGAAAACTAATTAAAGTGCAAATTTGTAGAGTGGTTTGTATTAGATTTAATGTAATTTTTGAGATTGAATTCAAATGTTTTTGATAAAGGGAAAAACAGATTTTGAAGGGACTCGGAACCCTTAAAAAAAGAGAACAAGGTTGCAGAAAAGACAGCAAGCAGCCAGCGAAAAAGATCAGCTCCAAAACAAGACCAATCAAGATTTACAATTTACACTTTTCTTGTGGGAGCGGAGAATCATGTCGAAAGAAGGCTTAGAGGATTTATCTTTTTTTCCTTTAACTGTGATCCAACCTTCTTCCACTCACACTGCTTTACCATGCCAAACCAACGTGCTACTTTCATGAGGATGAAAGCCAACAGCTAGAATATTTGGAGATTCATCATGATTCCTTTGCGCAGATAAAGACTTTTCAGAAGAACCACCAAAAAGGGAAGCCGAAGCACAATCACCTGAAGTGGCAGTCTTAGACTCAATAGGGATAGCCCTAGCATCCTCACCAATTGAGACGATAGGAGGGGGTGTCCCTAGACCCAGTGATTCAGAAGCAACCACTTTTGAAAAACTCTTATTCTGATCAACTTTCTTCTCAACCGTATAATGCTGTTGAGAGGCACCTTTCTACCAAGTAGTTGTCTTTGTTTTTTTCTCAAATCCACAATGTGCAGCTGCATGTCCAGTATTAAAGCATCATCTACACTGGAAGGGAATCCCTTCATAATCCAAAGATTGGACCCAAGAGCCTTTAGAAGATTTAAGAAGGACTTCAGCAGGCAACCCTTTTGAAACATTTATTTCAACCAGAATGTGAGCATAGGTGGAATGAAGAATGTCAGAAGATTCATCATCCACCATCAAAAAATCACCAAGGGCATCACCCACTTCCTCCAGAAGAGAGTCATACCAAAGGTGAAGGGGGAGATTGGGAAATCTAACCCAAATCGGGAATTTATTAAAAGTTTCAGAAACAGGGTTGAAATTAGAATGCCAAGGTTTGATCATCAACAAATATTTATCTTCCCAGCTAAAAATATTTTCACACAAGATTACTTTTCTGTCCTGAGCATTGTCAAATTTTGCAGCAAAAAATCCCTTAGCTAAGGGATAAATGTTAACTTTACCTGAAATTAAAGGCTCCCATTCGCTAGATATCCAAGAATGCAGTTGGGGGAGGTTAGGCCAAAAACCTTTGAACCGAAAGATCACCCCACAAAGGGAAAGATCAGCAGTAACCTCCTCAATTTCTTCTATTGTTTCATCTTTCAACTTCACTGAAATAACACTCTTGATAGGGATAAATCCGCTGAAATTCCCAAGCTTAGGACCCGCAAAATTCTTGGCTTTAGCCGTGGGCCAATCCCCATGAATTTCCTTCCACCAGACACCATAGATACAGGGCCAACGCTTCCCTGACCACCTCCATTGGCCGTTCTAGTCGCCTGCAAATTGGCTCCAATAACACCACCGTGCAACACAGACAAAGGGAAGCCATTAGACTTCACCGCCGACAGCCCAACCAACAACGCCACCGTCGCTCCAACATTCGCCTTAGGGTTACCTGGTCCATTTGCTAATGCCGCCTGCACAGAGGTTTCAAAACTTTGTTTCCCACTTGCGTCCATATTTCTAGCTCTATAAGTTGTCCACTGATTGAATTCAAATGTTGTTTATATATATTTTGATAGATTTAAATAAGGAAAGGATTTGATTTTTTTTGCAATCTCAGTGTGATAAAATTTAAGTTTGAAATGGTTGCTTGAAAAATAAAAATTTCAAGGTAATCAAGGTTATTGTGAGTTTTTTGTGTGTTGTGCAGAGGGGAGGACCCTCTTGCATCATATTCTAAGTTTTCTTGGGTGAAATCTTAATTTTTTTATCAATGGTTTGGAATCTCAAAAGGTAAAAAATACTAATACTAATCATATGTGCCAAAATATTTGTCAAATGTGTCAGGATATTGATCAAATGTGTCAAGATACCTATCAAATACACTAAGATACTTATCAAGTGTGCCAAAGTAGGTATAAAAATAGATAAAGAAGGTTCATGAGAAATACAATAGGTTTCAAATGTGCAAATCTATCAAAAAATTTTAAATTAGGTCTTAGATCAAAAGCATCAATGTATGGTAAAATACATAATTTTGTAGATCATATGCACCAAAGTATGGTCAAAAGTGTTAGGATAATCAAATGTTCCACATGATATTCAAATGTGCAAAAAAATGATCAAATGCATAAAAGGATAGCCAAAAGCTCTACTTTGGCTATCAAATGCCCCACAATAGGAATCATATGTGCAATTCTAGTTGAGAGATGCATAGACAAAATACCATAGTTTTAGAAGCACAATAGGATGTTCATATGCACAATTTTAGAATCAAAAGCATAGTTTTGGACTCAAAAATACAATTTTCTGTAACTATTGGTAATTATTTTTTAGTTTTGGACTAATTTTTGAAAATTTTGGCAAGATATATAAAACAACAAACATGATGGCTAATGATTTCAAGGTAGTAATTATAAATGTTATTTTATTTGTCTTCACAATAAAACACACTAAGCACGATAAAAAACCTAACTATTCAATAAGGGTATGGCACACTAGTGTGGGCCTAAGTGATAAAATATCATAAGATTGGGCATGTACATTCCACTCTCAAGAGGGAATAGATATGGTTCTAGTGGCACAAGGCATCACCTTTCCCCTTCCCTTTAAGGTTTTTACACCTCTAAATAAATCATCTCTCTCTAGTAAAATACATGTTGGGTAACTTCAAGGATAATATTATACCTTGCACCATAGCTAGATTAATGACCAAATGTCTTAGGTCTCTAAAAACAAGGTTCATAGTGTTTTTGAGAAAAGTGAGCCTATTTGATAGTGCCTAAGACTAGGGGGTCTCTCCTCTTCTCCCCACCAAACAAGTATCTGTGGACGACTGAGGGTATTTTGGCTTGGATTGAAAAATGTTGGCTACACTTTGAGGTACAAATTTCACTCTCACCCCTTTATATACCTTGCTAATAAGCATGGTTGAGGTTTCCCTTAAAGTGATGAAATCCCCAAGGATACCCCATATTGAAATTAAAAATAAGACACTATTATAATTTCTAATCCCCAAGCTCGCACAAAGTGCAAGGGGAGAGCATACTCAACTAATAGTTCTTGGTAAACTTGACATATATGTGAACAAAGAGTTATTTTTATCCCTAGGCCCACACGAGGTGTAAGGGGAGAGCATACACACTAAATTTTTTCCAAAAAAGCATACAAAGTTTATTAATAAAAACCCAAATGAAGCATGCATCTAATTAATAGAAAATATTAAAATACCTATACCAAAATTTTAGTAGTTTTATTTTAGCACATCTTCTCCCAACGAGTGTCAATCTGCATAGCTTGATTAGTTCTCATGATCACAAAAAGGTTAGCCAAAAATAAAATTCAATTTCATAAAATTAGAAGTTCCAAAATAACTGTCAAATACACCATTATACTTGCAAAAGGTGTTATTCCACTTGTCAAAAGTGTTCATATATTCCTTAGCTAAAAACACCTACAAACAAAAGTGAAAAATCCTAAAAAATCAAAAGAACCATTTTACCTATCAAAAGCGCCATTTTGTGATCAAATGCATCATTCTACGATCAAAATTGCTATTCTATGATCAAAGTTTCGTTTTATAGTCAAAATCATTGTTTTGGGATTGAATGTGATACTCTACACCTGTGACATTAAAAAACCATGGAAAATCAATGTAATTATTAAATTCAAGGTCGTAGGTCCCACCGGACATGCCAAAATATAGAAGGTGAAATAAGATTAATGAATTACTAAATGGAAATAATGCAATAATAAAACCCAATTGAATAATCAAATGGCATATCTCAATAAAGTGTGTGCACAAACATGAAAGAAAATAAAATCAAACTAAACTAACAACTTTATGTCCACCAAAATTCCTAGTATTACTCCATTTTAGAA
>VDFB02260859.1:156456-189811 GCA_007258455.2 Sequoia sempervirens | reverse complement strand
ATAATTTTAGTGGCCCTCTTACTTTCAGAATTACCATGTGTTATCAATTGAACTGCATTGTCCCTATATTCCTTAATTTTCATCATCTCAAGTAGTGGCACATACATTTTTACTTGAGATAAAGCCTAAGTGAAGTCAAAAGAAGAACCCTCACCTAATCATTTTCTTTCTACCGGACAAGCTTCTCTCTCCTTTGTTCTCTTCTTTTTCCCTTTTATTTGGCTGATCAATCTTTTGCATCTCTTTATGTAATTCCTTTACTTCATCCTTTTGGACAGGCTTCTGTTCGCTTTTATCATGTTGTTTGTTTTCTATTTTCTTTGAAATTCCTTGTGTCACCTTTTGATCTTTCATAAACATTCCCCTGGAGACACTCTCCTTCTCATTTACTATCATTTTTCTCAACCAGTACTTACTCTTTGCTTCTTCAACTGCAGCAATGGTTAATCTTTCTATTTCCTCATCAGTGAGTTTCTTCATGCTGCATTGAGTAGGCGCAACCCTCAACGTATCGTGGCTCTCGCCAATCTTCGTGAGTCGAAGTGACCTCATGAAACCAGCAATATGACATTTGTATTTCGATTTGAAACATCGCATTTTATAAACTCTATCCTCAAGATGAGTACCTCCTCAACATGGCAGTGCGTATTTTTAAAGTCAAATACACTATGTGATCCTTCCTTATTGTTTCCCATCAACATTCCCTCCCTCTGTATTCCTCGGGGCTACAACACACACTTGGGAATGTGGCTTATCACAAACTTCACGTAATAATTGTTATTTACCATAATTTCTCCCTTCTTCCTTAATGGATTAGGAGTTTCTTTGTTTCTAGGCCTATCTATTACAAGTTTTTCATCCTTCCAATTTGTATTATAGGGCATGTCATGTAACCTAGGCCTCTCATTTATATATGTGTTCTCCTGATTGTACTAGTAATTATTGGTTTGTTGAGGAACCATAGGGTTGTCTCTCTTACTGATTATCCCAACAACCTTCCTATTATTTTCAATTGTTAATGCTATCTTTTGGGCTTCAACCAAATCTCTTGGGAACCTATTTCTTAGTTCATACCCTATTTTTGGATCAAACGCATTCAAATAAACACTCAATGATACAAAGTCTGGCAACTTTGATCCATGAGGTATTTTTATTCGCAGCTTTTATTGAATTCAAGGATGAAATCATAAATTGAGTCATTCTCATTTTTCTGAATCCGCATCAATTCATGAAGAGCAGCATCTGGTGCAGTTAGATTCCCATATTGCTAGAGGAATCGGTCCTGAAATATTTGGAGAGAATCAATAGATGTTGTTGTTAGGCTATTGAACCAATCCCTGGCTTCTTCAATAAGCGACGTCATGAATAATCTCATATGTAAATCCTCATATGGTACATCCAAATCTTGGATGAAAGCATTGAAACTCCTTAAATGATCTTCAGCAGAGATTGCACTACTCCCTATAAACTTTGGAACAAGACTTCTCCAACTGCCATCCATTGGGTAAGGGTATAATTGAAATCCTGCCAAGTCAAATTGTATGATCATTGTTGTGTATTGATGAGGAGGAGGAATAGGTGGGTGTTGATATTGGTACATCGGATTATTGTATTGTGTATGATGATGTGGCACATAATGTTGACCCTGAGGTGGCTGTATATTTGTATATTGTGTGGGAATATGAGGTGGATGATTTCACTGTCTGTATTGATTCCCCATTTGATTGTGAGGAACCTTTGATGGATCAGAAGGCCCTACACTATGATTACCCTACTTATGAGGTGGTACATACTTTGGGCAATCAGCTGTCTGAGTAATACTTTGAGCTTTCTGCAATTTGAAGTCTCTCATTGCTTGTATCATCGGGGCTTTCTCCTATTCTTCTCTCTCTTTTCTCTGAGATTCAAACCGTGCTTTTACTTCTTCATAAGTTAAAGATTCATAATTTTCTTAAGGAGTTTCATGATCAGTAGGTCCATTCTCATTGAACTCATTTTGATTACCCTCCATTTTTTGTTCACATTCATGTTGATATATGAGTCCTTCTGCTTCAAGTCTAGCATCCCACTCTGCTTGTTTTTGTGGATTGTAAAAAGGGTTTCTTTGTTCCTCTGGGGTACAAGGTTTTTCACTTGAATTATCTCTCCACTTATCATAACGATCATATGTTTCACAATGTGGTCCTACTGCTTTGTCTTTGTTTTTCATGCACATGTCCTCATTTATCTTCTTACCCTTATCAACCCTATCATCCTTGTGTTTCCACTTACTGCTGCCAGCAGGAGCTCCAGTGTGACCTCCCCTATATTGAGATCTTCTTCCATTCATGTTGAAATGTTTTTATCAGAGTCGTCACTCACTTTCTTAAAAGTGAGAAAATGTTTTTTATTTGTTATTCCCATCGGAGTCTATGTAAAGTTTCTGACTCTATGACTAAGGCCCTGATTCTAAGTTGATTTCCCCAGCAAAGTTTCCAATTTGTTAGCTCTCAAAAATGCAGGAAAGAACACCTCAAGAGGTTGCCAATCTCTTGGTATGTTTTAGGGTAACAGACAAGGTCGAATGGCTTAAACCTTCTATTATGTAGGTGCTACTAGACCTAGGCGGGTGTACCTATATAAATGAAGCGGACTTAATGTGCTTATCTCTCTTGAAATGTTTTGCCCACAATGGCAAATGGGAGTGGACAAATGAAATCAAAATTTGGTATAAATTGTATACAATATTCAAAGCTAAATCCTAATATGTTCAGTTAACAGATGTAAAGAAAATGAATGAATCTAAATGGTGAAATGCAGAGACTAGTGCGTTATTGGGTATGCGAAGTCAAATGAAATAGAAGTGGGCAACCTCTTTCTGGAAAACACTCAAATTTTTTGGCATATGTTTTGTTTATAACTTGTATAAACATGCAAGACTGTGATTGCTAAGCTCTTCTTAATAATCCAAATGAATTTCCTTGATTACTGTGATCAACCAAAAGGATTTAATCTTTTCTTGAAAGAAACAATCAATTAACCACATAGATACAACAAATGTGCACTGATAAATTGAAGATAAACTTGTTATATCAATTTAAACAACCAGAAAGCATCAATCTTGGAGACAACTTAGTAATAATTTCAATAAGCATAACAGACAATTGACACTAGAAATGAACCACCAGATCAACTGATTTTCATTGATATCTCCATTTGAAATCATGCATCATAATCTCTATTCTGAAAATTTTATTCTACTCTATCCATCTCTAATCTATCTACTGTATATCTCATATCTCCTCATCCAATTTTACAATCGCAAATGGATATTTATATATTTGCATCTGAAAAGACACATCGCTTCGCATTCCAATGTCGGCGATCAACTATATTCGGGATTTTGTTAACATTCGTTGAACACTCGCCGAGACATCCTGCAGTCATACCGAAGGCCAATGTCTCACCGACAGTCATCCCTTCATCCCTTGTGTTTCGTTGTGACCTCTATTGTCGGGGAGACATCCCACAGATCATATTATGTCCTACTGAAACATTTTCTTAATTTCACTTTTGATCATCGTGACAATTCTAAGTCGGGAAGAGGTTTCATAGAACACCCTGTGTCTTACCGAAATACCCCGTGGTGCATTCTTGTCGCTGAGACATATGGGCTTTCTCGCCGATGAAACAACATATTGGCGTGACATAAGAGTCGGCGAGACTGTATAACCTTACCCCAAAAACCATCGATATAATTCCTTTGTGCTTTGTCAATGAGACCAAAGCCACTCGGTGAGACATTACTCTGATGCACTTTAGTCTTACCGAAATGTACATCTTTATCGCCGGTTGTTAAGACACAACCCAATCGGTGAGACCACATACCGAATACATTTTGTTTGGCTGAAGTGTTTGCTTGTTTTGTGCGCTGATCGGTAAGACAATATGATTTCGTTATGACTTCACGTCGAATACCCATTACTCTGGCTGATAAGTCTTTCGGTGTGACAAACGAGTCGCTATGACCTATTCCGATGAAAAGTTTCTCACCGATGTGTTATTTCTGCCGCCGGTCAGTAAGACATGAAGTGTTCGGCAAGACCACATACCGAATACCTTTAGCTTGGCCGATATGCTTCCACGTGCGTCGGTCGGTGAGACAATATAACTTCGCTATGACTTCACTCTGAGGATGAATCTCCTGCCGATATGAATTTTCTTCTATCGCTGAGACAATGTGTGTGTCCCACCGATAGGCTGCAACATATATATATTAGCAGAAAATGCATTATGGACTGGGGATACCCTGATTTCTTCATGCCGATAGGAATAATAATATGGAATATTCAGACCTAGATGGACCTATGGGATCACATGGCTGAATATGGGAAAAATGTTTATGAAAAAAGGCTTTGTGCATAAGGTGAAGACTCATTTGGAAACTCAGGGGTATGAAACAATATGTAAAATTATTTAGAATTTTACAGTTCTAACAGATTGTTGAGTCAAAAAATGAACCCTTTGCTTGTTTTGGCACCAACGGGTGTTGCTGCTTACAATGTTCGTGCCTCCACAGTGTATAGTGCTCTTTGAATACCAATAAAAGATATGAATCCATTGAAATGACAACCATTGACCATATTTCAAGAAGACTTCAAACATATTAAGTACATACTAATTGATGAAATGAGTTTCTTGGGTCCGAAGTTGTTGCTTAAAATAGATAGTTGATTGCGGCAAGCATTCCCTGGAAGACATATGCAACCATTTGGTGGTGTTTCTATTATACTCATGGGTGACTTGGCACAACTATCCCCTGTTATGGACAGTCCTATCTATAGTTCTCGATCCATAGCGCTAACACTTTGGCACACTTTTAATATTGTTGTTACTCTTGACACTATCTTTTGCTAGCATGGACTATCTGATTCACAACAATAGTTTCATACGCTCGTTATGAATATTAGAAATTTCTAGGCATCCTTGGTTGATTAGAAAATTATTATGAATCAAAAAAAATCCATGCTTGCATCTAAGCAAAACCAGGAGTTTGATGAGGCTATCCACTTATTCCCAACAAATAGCTTGGTTGTTTTGCACAATAGGAAAATGCTACAGCAATTAAATGTTCCAATTGCAATTAGTGTTGCTAAATGTTCCCAACAAAACACACTTGATTATGGTGATGATGAAAAAATTTATGTAGAACTCTTGCTTGCAATTTCTCAACAAGTAATGTTGACAACAAATCTTTGGGTGGCAGCTGGCCTAGTCAATGGATTGTTGGGTTTAGTGAAGGCTATTGTATATGCTAGGGGTGCTAAACCACCTCAAGTGCCTGAATATGTTGTTGTTGACTTCCAAAACTACATTGGCCCAACATAGGATCAGGACAATCCAAGATTCATCCTAATTATCCCAATCACACGAGGTAGCCGAAGACAGCTCCCGTTGACAATGGCCCGAGCTATAATAATCCATAAATATCAAGGCTTAACACTAGAGAAAGCGACAATAGATATTGGAACTAAAGAAAGGAAAGGAATAACATTCACAACTCTCTCTCATGTTAAATCACTAGTAGGAATACGCATAGATCCACCTTTCTCTTTTGACAGTTATTCTAGGCTACATTCCAACAAATACAATGCATTTCAAATCAAAGAAGAGGATCATCTCCAACAATTGTCTACACTGCCGCCATGATGAAATATTTTTGTTTTTCACGGTAACTACACCACTTCTCCTTTTCCTTTTTGTTTCAATTCTTTCACAGTACCCTTCATTCCCACTTCTGATCACTTTACCCAACATTCTGAAAGTTTTACTTATACAATCATCACTACAAGAAGTTGCTACTCAACTGTCAGTTTATGTTTCCCCTTGTTCCCACCAACAAACATCAATTATCTAAATTTAACTTTGCTCTCAATAGCTTCCTCTGCTTTACCGAATAGTGTCGCTTCCATGGCTATCACGCTTGAATCATTTCTTTCTAACAATTTCATATTCTAACAAATTTAGATTGGGAAAATTTCCAACTGTTACTGCAGATCTTCACAATTGTTAATACCTTCATGCTCACAAGTTTCCCATGTTGTTTGAGTTGTAACTATATTCTATTTGTATACAAGGTAAGGTTGTATCTCATTCTTTCCATCTCTTCTTTTGTAATTACATTCAAAATTATTTTTCACAAATGTCGAAACTCTATATATTTTTTAAAAAAGATAATAGTGATTTCAGCTTAATAAAATTGCTAGGTGCCAGAAGATAACTATATTCAATTGTCCACATATTGTTTGTCGCTCTTTGCAAAAGGTATGCCTGCATCCTATTTATATGATGTATTTTATTCCACATATATTAGATATTATTTTTTACTAACTATACATCTGTTTATATTTGTTCATTTAAATATTGTGTAGCAATGACACATGTTTGCTATACTAAACTTCTAATTTCCATTGTGTCTAATGATATTTCGTTGACAACATTTTAGATTGCAAATGTATGTACTGAGATATAGATTAAAATCATGGACAAAAAAATTCCCTGCTCGGGGGTTTGGTACAAGGTATGTCTACATTTTATTTCCTTGCACTCTTTTACTACACCTTCATTGCATACAATTTGTTATGAATTGTATAAGTCTTTATATTTTGTGATTGATTTATCATCTACCAATGGTATGTGTTTAGTACACTAAATTTTGTATTATTCTTTCATTTTTGCAACCATACTCAACCCAAACAATCATCATACATGGACCTTTCAACACCTTTAGAGCTTGTATTAAGTAAGCAGCGCCCTAAACATTGCTTTCACCATTGATGCCAATGGTGGCCGATTTATTTTTTCTTGCTTGGGGGTTTGGTGAGAGCGCATGATGCTCCATGACCCAATATGGTAGGGTGGACATCAAGTGTTTCTTTCTTATGTTGAGAGTACATTATGTGGCATGCACCAGGTATGTCTAAATTTTGTTTACTTCATTCCTTGCATTACAAGTACATAGCAAATTATGTGTTATAAAATATTCAACTTTCATATCTCTTGGTTTACATGTTGTCTACGAATTAGAGATGACTACTGCACTAATATTCACACTTTGTTCTTATTCTTCCAGATCATACTCAAGCAATAATGTGGATTCCAATGATTTTATTTATTGTCATTAGTGGCCAAAACATTTCTTCTACCATTCATAGTGGCAGTCAGTTTATTTTCTTGCTCAAAGGTTTGGTGAGAGCATGTGCTGCCCCATGATTCAATATGGTAGGGTGCACATCATCCCTCGTTTTCTTGTCTACATGCTAGAATGTAGCGCATGCACAAGTATGCTTAAATTTTACTTATTTGATGCCTTGGATTACATGTGTATTGTATATTTTGTACTATACATTATAGAGCTCTTTAAATTTGTTGATTTACATATTCTCTGTCAAATACAGATGTTCACCACACTAAACTTCACATTTTTTTGTTATTTTTCAAGACCATACTCCAGCTATAATGGCAAACTTGATGAATTAATTGCAAAATTAGTTGCAATGGTCAAATAGACAATTAGATCCTAATATACTCTATGTTGATTGTCATAAGAAAAATTCATTCCACCCTTGATCAGAGTGGTGGACAACGTATATTCTTGCTTGGGGGTTTGGTGACAGTCCATGAGGCTGCATGACCCAATATGGAAGGGTGGAAACCATGACTCATTTTGTTGTGTTTTATTTTATATATCTTATGTACATATCTCTATGTTTCTGATAAGGTTTTGTTCTAAAATGAGTACATTTTCAGTGTTCAAACCAATAGAACTTGATTTATAGCTTCTTTTATACAATATATGTTAAAATAGTTTGAATTATGGCTTCCAATTTGTGGTTATGGTTGCAATGGAATAAAATAGTCAATCCTATACACTTTGTGTTAGCTTCAATTAGGCATTGTTGATTACAGTTTTGTTGCTTAAGCTATATTGTTTCATTTTGCATAAGGTGTTGTTGAAAAGGCTATATTTTATGGGTTTCGTTTTCTGGTTATGGCTGGAACAAAATAAAATAATTAATGTTGTTGATTCTATGTTTGGTTACATTAGGTATTATTGATTATTGTTCTCTTCCTTACGCTATATTGGGTATATTTTAATATCAATATATATATGTAAGAATTAAATTGTTGAGGTTATGGAGTTTTTGTCGATTATTATTGTATACCTCAGGCTATATTGTGGCTTTCTATATCTGGGTGGTTGTTGAAACCAATGTTGTTTGATTTATTGCTTTCGTTTTATGGTTATGGTTGGAACAAAATAAAATAATTAATGATGTTGATTCTATGTTTGGTTACATTAGGTATTATTGATTATTGTTCTCTGCCTTAGGCTAAATAGCTTGTTTTATACAATATATGTTAATATATTGTTGCATCCTTAATTTGGTGTTCTTTAACAGTCTAGATTTTCCCATACGTTAGTTAGTCTTTTACAGTTTATCTTTCTCTCTCTAATGATTTCCTCATTCTCGCTTTCTACCTTGCGCTTTATTATTTCATCTCTAAATTGTTTGTTGCATTTCCTCTTGTGCAATGTTCTATACAATAAGTATGCACCAGTATGTATTGCTATGTCATGATCTTGTCTGTGTCTTCCATAACACATTTTGAACTCTCCCAACCTTAGTCCCTGCATGTCCCTTCCCTTTCTTGTACATCTCTACCTATCAGCTCATTGCTGCATGTTTCTACACGGAACTGCTAGTTATATTTATATTTGTATGTTTTTTCCATGTCTTAACATTGTCTCCTCTATCATGTTGCCTTCTCTTTTTCTTTTAATTTTCTTATGATTATCCTAACTTAGGTACATGTAGACATGCAAAATTAACATTGTGCATTCAATCAGGATTATTCATTAACTAAACTAGATTTCACATTAGATCCATTCATCGATTGATCAGATTCACCTTCATCCATTCATTAGGTAATCTCATCTCCTAAGGTGATTAGCTTAAATCAAATGAATCAAACTTGATCCTATCATCATCCCTTTAATTAAATAAATCAAACATTTATTTAATTAAATCCAATCCATATTTCATACTTTTTTTATTTAAATAAATCAAACATTTAAATCATAAAAGTCAAACTAGCCTAATCATCATTAATTTAATCTAACCATGATTAAATGATAATCTCACCCACTTGCATTCTCTAGATCATGCCACTTGCACAAACAAATCCATTTATTGATTTATTTAAACCCTCATTTTCACTCAACATGGCATTTATGGGGAATATTCCCTCAAGGTTTGAAAAGCATGACAAGTTGATTTGTCCCTCCAACATTGCATTTATTGCTCTTTTTCTTGTCCCCCTCTCTAAATTTATTACCAAATTTGAATTCAAATTCTTCCTCTCATGGGCACACTTCCCAAATCTTGCACATCCATTGGCCTATCACAACTTGACAAGTGTCCTCATCTTATTGGCTAAATATTTGTCCCACATCCTCCATGTTTGGCACTCTTAGCATTTGAAAATCTACAAATAGAGGCATCATTCTTTAGCAAATCCTTCACAACTCCACAATCTTTATGCAAAGTCATTCTCTTAAACTGAGAACTAATTTTGTCCACTCCACAATTTGAGCATTTCAACTCCACAATCTCATACAAGGTTACTCTCTTCAATAGAGAGCTAATCTTGTCCATCCTATCATCATCATCTAAGCTTATCTATCAAGGATTAGGAAAGGGTTATTTTCAACAATAGCACCAATCCAATATGGAATAAAGTTTTGATCATGTTTGTGTATGCTTGCAATCAGTTATTCTTGTTCTATTTAGTTTTGCATATTCTAACATGGTTAAGTATTTCATAGGGATATTAAATTTAATGTGTTTGAAATGACTAAAACATGATATTATTATGTTAAGATTTCTGACCATTTGCAGATTTGATGTCCAATGGCGCTAGAGGGAGGGGTGAGTATTCATTTGTTCTATGCAAAGAAATTCATTTCCCAAATGATAATGTCTAGTTCAAAGTCTGTGGGCACATTTAATGAGTGTTTTTTTCCAATTATTTGTATGGATTTATGCTAATATCTATTCAAAACTATCACTCTTTTCTATATTTCAAGGAATCTCATATGCTATTTGGTATTCTGATTTTTCTGTTTTATAGTGAAAAATAACTTTGTTTTGAAGGATAAAATAAATGTCTCTCGTCTATGCACCCTTATTTTGGATACAAGTCTATAAAATCAGTTTCAACTGCATCTAACAAAGGTCCTCTATCTTTTATTTATTGATATTTTTAAGCAGAGATCTTCTATACCAGCCTTAAATGTGGATCAAGTTTTATCTACGCAATTTTTCTTATCTGCACATGTTATCTCTTGTTTCTTTTTGAATGATGTTATAATCCTTTTGTTACTTTTATCTATGTTGGTTTCCCTGACTTATGAGCCCGAACTACCAACCCATTAGACTTTTTGGCTATGAAGAAGACACATTATCTTGGGTTGTTGATTAAATTCAAGAGATTTTTGCTTGCAAGTTCCAATAACATGACAAAGGCATCTTGCCTCTCTAGCTCCTGAACATAAACCCAAATGTCCAGCAGTGCATCAGGGTATATTTCCTTGCTCTCTGAAAATGAGGCCAAATCTAAGAAGCATTCCCTCCCAACGTCATCCAAGAAATCAATACTAGTCTCCAAGCATCTAAAAAGCCCTTCTTTGTGATCATTGGATATGAATTCCCCCTGGGAAAGCTTATTCTTTGCGTTCAACTAGGTCACATGAGGTTCCCCATTTAAATAAATCTCAATCACCTTTAGAGCAAGGGGTAAGCCTTTACATTCAGCTTGCACCTCCATGACTAATCTGCAGTACGTGGAATTGACGTTTGTTCAAAAGCCGAGAAGCAGAAAATCGAGAGAGCATCCTCGTGGCCCAGCCATGGTAACTGATACAATCGTGTATAGGAGTCTTGAGGGATGATAGAACTATCTCCGGTTGTGATAACAGTCTTGTACCCTGGCACTTCAAGTAGTAATTCCTCCAAATAAGCCCTGGACTAGACATCATCCAATATCATCAAGGTTCACTTACTTTGACTAAAACGCTGCTGCTTTAGCTAGATGAGATCTCTGTATTTTTATCCATTTAAAATTGTAAACTTTACGTACTTCGGGGTAAGTGACAGTCAGATATCGCTACTTGTCCCATCCATGTTGTGTCTTATCTTATTTAATATTGTTTCTATCATTAAAAGTATGGTTGTATGAAGAGAAAATATCAGAATAAATCTAACGCCTGATGTAGATTCTAGAAGCGGCTTTACATGTGCTAATTGCATTGCAATCTATTTATTACGCATAAGTCTAAGACCCGCATCCAAAGTGTGGGGTCAGAGGCGATTGAAGCAGCTATCCAAAGTTCTTCAAAGACCCGCGTTTTTACATATAAGTCAGGAGTGTAGAGTTAAGGGCGATGTGATATTCAAAATTTTATCGACAGATAATTGCGTGGGATCTCAAGTCTATTCTACATCTGTCAGAATAATTTACTACAGAAGTTGACCTTACACCTTCCAATAGTTTTTACTTATAAACGCTTATTAATATTCCTTCGCTCCACCTTCATGGCCCCATCGAATTTATCTCTTTAACCAAGCATTACGCAGACTTTGAAATATCACCAGCTGTTGTAGGTATTTAAAATTGAATCTATTGAGTGTTTAGGGCTTCTAGCCATCATCCTTATTCCATAGTCAAAGCAGCAGGTGCATTTTAAATTCTTAGGTCGGCGTACTTATGTGCTTGTATGAGCTCATAGATGTTTCCTATGGTAGATGATCGGTGGTCAGCTAAGTAACCAATGCTCACTGGTCTTCTTCTTAAATGCATGCTCCATACTCTTTGTTCGAGACAATAAATGAAATACCACAAGTCTTGTGTAAATTTTGATAGGCGTTGGAAATCCACTCTTTTCGAATAGTCTAACTGCCTGCCTTTATTTGGATATCATTACAACTGACACCTTAAAGTATGTTAAACGTCTGCCTATTGTAGAGTCCTTCCTGTCACAGTCAATTAAAATTCTAGCTGAATATCAAATCATTGCGTGTGTGAGCTTATTTTAATGTGAGATTGCAGCTAATTGGCTAGACACGTTTCAGTCCTCTCTGGTAGCGGTTTTAACAGTTACTTACTTCATTGTTGTGAAGGTGTTTACTACTGGACAATATTTAATGCTAGTTGATCTGAAAGTTAGAGAGAATTAAATCTTTCAGTGCGCGGATGATAAAAACAGGTATCCAATGCAGTAGGTTTGCTAGGATACAAATTTTTCTTGCTGTCGATTTCCCTGTCACAAATGCCAACGCTAGGACTCTGACAATGGTTATAAATGCTTTACGTCTAGTGGTTGTGTTTATTTAAAATGATCAAACTATTTATCAATTTCTGGAAGATAAAAGGATATTGTGTCACTTTTCTTATGTATTCTTCGTACAACTAACTATTCCTGATTTGAAATCTTACTCCTGCAGAAGTAAAAGAAGTATGAACATTTGGTGCTTAAACGGAGGAATGCTCCATGGGTGCATCAATATTCTCTCGTATTGAATCATTACACGTACAATTTATTGATATTCCAATAAATGTTATAAATTTACATTATAAATTTACATTATCACATTCATTATGAATATTTCAAGATAGTAAATGATTAAGTTTATTATGATGCTATTAAGAGATTTGTTCTTTATGATTGATTTGTCAATTTAATACCCCTAGTGATATAGAGAGACTTTGACAAGGTGGAAAGTGAATCTAACAAGCATGGGTACTCTTTTATGGTTGTCCAAAATCATCAACCTTTCCATTTGGAATCACTCTATTGTTTAAACTAAATCCTTAAAATGATAAATTGATTCTTATGTGTTTTCTTTCTTAATAGGAAAACAAAGGCACAAGGTACAAAGGAAAAGCGAAAGGAAAAGGTACAAAAGCAAACGAAGGACAACAAAGGTACAAACGAAGGAAAGCAAGGAGAAGGCTAGCAAAGGAAAACGAAAGGAGGGGGATATTTTGAAAAATCAAAGTGTTTTTAAACGCTTTAAGTGTTTGTTCAACACTACTTCACGAAGTTGTTTATCTTTTCATTTTAGGACACTAACTTTCGTTTGGGTTTAAAAAGAACACTTTATTTTATTTTTTTGCAAAGGCTAAAACGAACTTTAGGATCAAAACTTACTAGATTTTGTTTGGGATTAACAAATTGAACAAAGCAATTTCTCACACTTCATTTGGTGCTCTAAAAAATGAATCAAATCATTGCTTTGAAGGATAAAATGAATGTGTGCTTTTATTGTTTAGTAATTATTTACACAAAGTAATATCATCAAAAGACGATGTCAAATGCCTTTACGATCTTGAGAATCAAAAGGCTTTGGTGAATACTAAGTTAAGCGCATTATAATTACTCCATACACACTTCACTTCAGTTTAAAAATTGAACATCTTATGCGAGCGGAGGAGAGCATCATCACATATTCTCTTTCTTTGAATGCCAAAGATTGATCGAAGCTACGATTTTTCTTTTGCTTTGCTCATATCCTGTAGGGTCAGCCTTTGGGGAAAAAGTACTCACCTGCGTGGAACGACCAACCTAATACTCTAAAGCCAAGGAGTATTTCCCAAATGGGATATAAATGGGATATTGGAAGAAACGCCAATATCACACCTGCTGATTCCCGACAAGATGGATTCAAAGGGGACTCTTGTCAGATGGGCCGGGACTTCACCAATGGAAAGTCCTTACCAGAACCCATGTGCTAGAATTTTCCAAAATCCTTAATCTATTTGTTGGTGCAAGAATCCGCTTGTTCCAAGATGCCCCACACCTTTACGCCTTTAGTATAATGGAGAACATGACATGGAGTTTCATGGTATGTTGACACTAAGCAACCCGACTGGACGTTAATGAGTCGTGGAGGGGTTTCGTTGTCAAGCATCAACGATTCGTGGTTAAAGATAAGCCGTGAATGGACTTTTCCTGCTGGGGATTCAACAACATTGTCTTTTCACATCCATAGGGCTTGTAATTGTTCTTGGTTCGAAAACACAAGGCTTTATTCAAAACATTTGTAAAACAAAACATTCAACATGATTCTCAATATTTCAAACCCTTGGGGAATACTATCAATTAAATTCTAGTGTTGTTTCTGCCCTTGGGATTACATCCTTAGAGGTTTCTAAGCACTCAAATTTACATCTCAATTTTCCCCCCTAAAGGTAAACAATAGGTAACCCTTGCCTTAAATTCATCAAAGTTTCACATAATATACCTTGTGAAATAAGACGAAGTTGAGACATTGGACATTCAGTTTGAAACATAATCAAGTGTCTGTTTTTGGTAAAAAGAATCCACTAAGAAAAGATAACAAATTGGACCCCACACATGTGCTTGATATCTTTTGGTCATATGATTTTCATGCAAAACATTGGTCTTTTGATTTTGAATTGCTCTTAGAGAAAAGTGTGTTCTTCAATACCTTGGCCTAGTAAACAAAGTCTCTCTAAGTCTCTTAGGATCAAATCAAACACTTCATCCACCCAAAAACTTATCAAAATCCATCCCACCAAAACAACTTTAGAGCTTTGGAAACATCATTCTAGACTTGGGTAAATCATCGCAATCAAAATCATCTTGTTTAGTTAAGTGTATGGGAATGCATCCATTCTCATACATTTTATTGAATTATCACTTCCTTTGAACAAATTCATCCTAAGATCACATCCAACATTTTAGGGTTTACAAGTTCATTATCCAAATCAAACCCTAAGTCTAGCATTGATCCAAAGTCTCTAAAGGTTCAACGCTCATTCACCCCTTTTATCTTTCGTCTCGTCATTTGTCCTAAGAATCTTAGAGGTCACTTTTGCAACAAGGTCAAAACACAAGAGGAACATGGAATACAAATTTGATCCATACATCATGAGTAATCCAAACCAAATGAACTTTCAAAGCCTTACAATGCCGATTGATTATCAAAACCCACACTTATACAATCCATACATGGGATCATTACCTTCTACAAATGTCAATGGCACAACAAGTGTGAGTATGCCCAAATAAAAGATTGGAACACATTTCCCAATGGTAGATCTAAATCCAAACCTACAAGTATTTCAACTGAACAATCAAAGCATGAGCCTTCAAGCGAACAACGTCATCCCACCAAAGCCCTACATGCCAAAGGAGAATGTACCAAGTATAAGTTTTTGAAACATGAATCCAACAAAGTTTGGGATGGATACATTTGCAAATCATACGAATATTCCAAACATGAACAATGGTCAATTCCAACCTATCATGCCAAATCTGAGTGTCATCCCAAATCAAAACATTCCAAATCTGCTTAAACAAGAGCCAAATCAACTATATCAAGGGAGTCAAGATCAAAATCAAGAACAAATTTGGCAAGATCAAATTGCAGCACTTTCCAAAATAGTTGAGGCATTGCACCAAGGGAAATCTCCACCACCATTACCAACATCATTCCTTGGTTTAGGGCTTCCCCCTTTACCTAGCACTAATCACTCCATCCAAATCAATCCCCCTAACACCCATCAAGCCATCACATCAAATCCTTGGAATATACCATTGACATCGCACAAACAGATGGTATCTAATCAAATGAAAACATCAATCTTGACAAATCAAATTATGGTCTCTCAAGGACCTACCGCCTTAGTCATTCCGACCATTCCTATCACATCAATCACTCCATCCACATAGCACTTACTCCTCCATCTACCCATGAGAAGCTTTCTATGGATGGACACGTAGATGATCTTCATCTAGAACAAGATTGTGTTACACAAAAAGAGCAGATTCTTAACTCCTACAATCAAACAGAGTTGTCAACATTAGGATCGAATATGTCCCAAACTCAGATTGAGGACATCATGAATAAAGATATCCATCATTATCCGCCCAAGGAAACAAGTCAGATAGAACATCCAAAGTTAGCAGAGCAGCAAATTGAAACAACGTCACCTACGATGGTCATTTATCAGAGAATGCATTTTAAACAAAAGCACTTGGAACAAGCTTAAATCAAAGCATGAATAGGTACTACTACCAAAGATATTAGAAACTGCCTCTGCTAAACGCCAACATAGGGAGCACAATAAAAGAGTCCTTATGATGAAACTAGTGTCAATACTCTACAAATCAAAATTAATGCCATGAATCCTCATCCACCCATCACCCTCATCCACTTAATTGGGACCAACGCCAAAAGAAAGAATTGAATCAAATCAAGGCAAAAGAAGCAGAAACATAATGGACAAACTGGCACACATGGATACCAAAGAATACAAGGAAAGATTATCCGTGTATCAAACTCCATCGTAACAAAAGAAACCATGGGGAAAAAAATGGAAAAAAGTATCCATCAAAGAAGTTCACAAAAGAAAAAGCAAAAGCCGTTTAATGCACAAAGTATATCAAGTAGTTGGTCCTAATCTCCACAATAATACCTCTTCGCATTCACTCCATCATTAAGCTCATCTTCCCAAAGCTCGAGAGTCAAAGGCTCCAAACCGGCCAACCAATCCATTCTTATTCCTTAAACACACCCATTCATGCCTCCACGCATGATATCCAATTTCACATTGACCATGTATTGGCAACCCACCCTTTATCATAAGGGATTCCTAAGGCACTCTATCACGACAAAGACAAAGACGAAACAACTCCAGATCGAGCAAAGCAGATCGGGTAATCCCAAAAGTTGTACATTCAAATGCACGATCTTAGCAAAGCAACTTCTTCAAAGTGCGGATAACAATGGCACATTATGACAAAGCTGCCTACATCAACAATTCACTAGGCTCCGCCGCCATGAATCTTTCGAAAACCAAAAATCCAAAAATATGAAAAATCTAAAAAATAGAAAAAGGATTGAAAACAGTAAAGAAAAAAAATCGTCCTCTAGTGAAAACCACTACAGTGGCGCTTTGGGCAAGACCATGACGAAAACCTAGCAAACAAGCGTCATGTGTGGAATCAAGCATCTACGTGGACCAATTCAGTTGAAAGCATCTCATCCCATCCGTAATAAATCGAGCATTCCATCCATCCATAATAAATCCACTCATCCATAAGCCATTTATCCAATCCATTTTCATCCATTTGAATCCATCATCCAAGTTATCTTGATCTTGATAAAATTTTGGGGCACACTTTATGCTTGCTTACGATAAACATCTTGACATGGGTCCATTTTCATTGATCCTATCTTATGCAGCATTATCTGAGACACACAACACTATCCAAATGAACATCCTTTGTTCAAGCACATTATCTTAGCACAAGATAATCCATATCCATCCGTCCACACACCTATCCAAGCATCCATCCATGGCATTCCATACATTGCTAGACATTGGGGGCAGATATGTACATCTTGCTTTAGGAATAAATCTTGGTTTATGTCCTCTAACTCATGTGGCGATCCAAACATTGGAGAACATGAAATCAAATTGGTCAAGAATCTGTAATCCAAAATTCCAAATCACTAGCCCATGGCATATTTTGACAAGAAGACATTCCCTATCAGTCCTCATCTTTCAATCGAACATCGATCCAAACAATCAATATCAATCGCATCTAACACACCCTTCAAATGTCACGTCAAATCATTCAAACAACTTTTGTTCCAAATCAAGCTTTATCAATCATGATCAATCAAATCCAATCAGGAAATCATTTGGATATCCTTGTGTTGCTTAACACTATCCTTGCATTTTTGTGCATCCTCAACAATGGTATCATCATCAGTCTTGATCAAATCATCATCAATCCATCATCATCTTAGGGATATCTTTCCCAATCCTTGTGTTGCTTAACACTATCCTTGCATTGTTGTGCATCCTCAACAATGTTATCGTCATCAATCCTAATCAATCCAATCCTTGCATTGTTGTGTATCCTCAACAATGTTATCATCATCATGAATCCATCGATCCAATCAATCAACCTTAGCTTGGTTTTCAACAAAATCCCAAACAGAGCACTGATATCATATCCATATCCAAATCGTCAAAATCGTGTGAAAAATCTAAAAACATTCAAACATATTGAAAAATCCAAAACATCCATATAAAATGTAAAAACATCAAAACATTGAATCCTAACTATGTCGCCTCTCGAAGCTTAAACGTAGGGTAAGGCTAATCTTTGATCAACCCTCTAGATATCAAAAATCCAAAACATTCAAAAAGACATCAAAATCCAAAATATCTATAAAACTTTAAAACCCCAAAACATCGCAGAAAAAAATTGAAAATCAAAACATTTGTAAACCTCAAAAATACTCATAAAAATAGCCCAAAACATTTCAAAACGCTAAAAACATCCAAATATTTGAAAAAATCCATTCAGTTCTATCTCATAATCAATTGCCAAGCATTAATCAATCATCATCCATAATAAATCGATTATCACCTTTCATCCTTTAGTAACGCAAATGTAAACAATCATAGCAAAAATAAAAGCAAGCTTCAAATACAAAATCAAAATCAAAGCAACAAACCGTTAAATGCAAAATCAAAATCTTGATCATTTTCAAACATGTCAGTCAACCTTATATCAATAGCCTATCAATCAACTTATCAAACTATCATCATCCTATACAATGCATATCCTAGGATATATCGTTTCGACAATGGGCATCATTTTGGATATCACCTTGGATTCTTATCCTATCAAAACAAATCCCTTTGGCTAGAGGTATGAAGAACATTGGCTTGTTTGCGTACTTGATCTTTTCTTTTAATTTATCTTATTGCGCTCATTCCAAGGACCTCTCGATGATATCCGAACAAAGGATTTAGAGAGATGGGAATGGGGCAACGATCATTATCCTTTTGTCTGCTATGGTTGTTGGATGTTCTTGTAAAATAACTTGGTGAATACTTTCTTTGTTAGGTACACCCTAGCAAGGTTTCTGTATGTCAAGTGTGAACAAGAATACTCCTATCTGTTTGTCAAGTTAAAGTCCATCACACTAGGTACAATTCCATCCTAGTTATTTATACCTTGATGCATCGTACCTACGTGTGTTATCAAAAATAAGGTAAGTAGCCCTTTAAAATCCCAATCCTTGATAAGTAAATCATCATCATTTATCATCATCTCTAATAAAGTATCGATCAATCATGGACTTGTCGGATCCTCTTTTCATCATCTCATTTCCTCTTTTCATGCTAACATCATCATCACCAATGCATCCATCATGCATCCATCATGCATTCATATCATCATCATAATATAGATCTGTTAGTATAAGCATCTGTGTAAATCATACATTTGCATAATCATAGCATATCACATCATCAATCTCATCCATCTCATATCATATCATCATTTAAGTTGTTTAGGATAATATAGATTTTTTATTCTAAGCATCTTGAAATCATCTCATTTGCATCATCGTCCATAACCATCCATTTTGAACCTCTTTATCGTGAGATTGACCCTCAAATCGAATCTTTTCGCTCGATCTCTCGAGGGGGCAATGTACCAGTGTACTTCTTTCCGCTGGGGCATTCAAAAAATCAGAATTTTTTTTATTTTGATCGTGGAAAGTTTATTCTTTGAACCAATGCAACAAGTACATTGCTTCAAAGAGGGGAAAAATGTAGACATGCAAAATTAACATTGTGCATTCAATCAGGATTATTCATTAACTAAACTAGATTTCACATTAGATCCATTCATCGATTGATCAGATTCACCTTCATCCATTCATTAGGTAATCTCATCTCCTAAGGTGATTAGCTTAAATCAAATGAATCAAACTTGATCCTATCATCATCCCTTTAATTAAATAAATCAAACATTTATTTAATTAAATCCAATCCATATTTCATACTTTTTTTATTTAAATAAATCAAACATTTAAATCATAAAAGTCAAACTAGCCTAATCATCATTAATTTAATCTAACCATGATTAAATGATAATCTCACCCACTTGCATTCTCTAGATCATGCCACTTGCACAAACAAATCCATTTATTGATTTATTTAAACCCTCATTTTCACTCAACATGGCATTTATGGGGAATATTCCCTCAAGGTTTGAAAAGCATGACAAGTTGATTTGTCCCTCCAACATTGCATTTATTGCTCTTTTTCTTGTCCCCCTCTCTAAATTTATTGCCAAATTTGAATTCAAATTCTCCCTCTCATGGCCACACTTCCCAAATCTTGCACATCCATTGGCCTATCACAACTTGACAAGTGTCCTCATCTTATTGGCTAAATCTTTGTCCCACATCCTCCATGTTTGGCACTCTTAGCATTTGAAAATCTACAAATAGAGGCATCATTCTTTAGCAAATCCTTCACAACTCCACAATCTTTATGCAAAGTCATTCTCTTAAACTGAGAACTAATTTTGTCCACTCCACAATTTGAGCATTTCAACTCCACAATCTCATACAAGGTTACTCTCTTCAATAGAGAGCTAATCTTGTCCATCCTATCATCATCATCTAAGCTTATCTATCAAGGATTAGGAAAGGGCTATTTTCAACAATAGCACCAATCCAATATGGAATAAAGTTTTGATCATGTTTGTGTATGCTTGCAATCAGTTATTCTTGTTCTATTTAGTTTTGCATATTCTAACATGGTTAAGTATTTCATAGGGATATTAAATTTAATGTGTTTGAAATGACTAAAACATGATATTATTATGTTAAGATTTCTGACCATTTGCAAATTTGATGTCCATAGTACCTATATTACTTATTGAATTCCCAATCTCTGAAATATGCACATACATGTGTATTATCTCTTATTTTATGTGCACCCTCACTTTCTTCTATATTATTTTCCCTCTCAAATTGTTCCCAATGTTGCTCAAAACCCCTATGGTCACCAAAATCAACATTTTACTTGTTGGGAGTGATGAAGTGCCAAGTTGACTTGTCAGAACCCTACTCAAATCCTCTTCCCTATGTTGTATATCATTAAATATTCCTAGAGGGGAAAGTGATAATTACCAAATTCAAACTTTCCCTTTGAACATAAGATTATCAATTTATAATACAATTTTACCTCAACATATGACATAACTAGTTCCAGAGTTTAAGGAAAACCATATATTTCATGATCATAATTACAACATATACAATAAAAGGAACCATTGACATATTACATTTGTAGATAATATCCCATGCAATTCACAAATAAGCATTAACTAAGGTCAATGGAATATGTTGACAGAGAACATTAATACACAACACAATTTTTTATTCTAAAAAAATTTAGGAGTCTTAGATTGAGCTAAAAGTTCTATCCTAGCATTCAAATATGTAGGGGAACAAGTTGTCTCCATTTTTTTTTTTACTTTACAACTATTCAAGATTATTTATTTATTTATTTAGTCAAGAGTTATTTCTATTTATAATTATTTTTTTTATTGAAATAACTCTTATAAAGAACTCTCAAAAAAAAAAAAAACAACAATCAATATTTGGAAATGATAGAGGACGGAATCTGACGAAAATGGAAATGTGGAAATGATAGAGAATGGAAATGTCACTTCATGGGACCCACGGGCCAGGCCACCTAAGGGAGTGTACCGTTAGAGTGTGTCGGTTAAGCCCAGCCTCTTGAAACATTCTATGTAGATGTAATTTTAAAATAACTGGGTAATCTCACAATACTGAATCCCACTTTTGGGATAATGAAGTTTTTCAAGGGAGGAGGAACAATTTAGTTGTCAACAATTTACTTGAACACCTTCGTTCGAAGAAATATCTTTTCTCCAAAATTCACCATTTCTTTAGTTGTCAATGGTGTGGCTATGTAGGTACATGAGAAGAAAGATGATATTGGTCATTTCATTGAAGGAAATGTTATTGGTGATCCTCATACCTTTTAGTGGGGTAGAGTACTAGATGACTTATTTATGACTATAATGGTTGGCTAGTTTTAAAATATATTGTACTATTTTTAATGTTTTTTCACAATAATCTTTAGGATTTGATACCTTTTAGATGGATTAATTTGTTCCTTATTTGGACGTAAATGGTGCTTTCCCTATTATTGCTAATAACACTAGAGTTGGGTATATTGTTGATGTTTCTACTAATATTATTGTTGTTCCTAATGATAGGAATATTTAATCTATGATTTATGATTTTTTGGTTGGTGAGTGTCCTACTAATGATACTCTTCTTAATGCTATTGTTGATCCTAATAGAGGTGGTCCTTATTCTCTTGTTTATTCTCATGGTGCTCATAGCAAGGGGAAATGTGTTGTTGATTTTCTAGGTAGTTTACAGATTAAAGTGATCTGAGACCACTGGAATTGACTGACTTGATTAAGATATAACAGAAGAGATAATTATTTTGAATCATTTGACTATCCATCAGATATCACTTTTAGTTGGTCATGTTGGATGGATAGTTATTGTGGTCTTTTTTATGTTTTGTATCAGATTGAATATATGTTGATATTTATTTTCAATTTTTCATAGTATCTATATTTGTAAAGTATTTCTTATATTTAAAAAAAATATTGTGTGTTATAGGTATAGAGTAAATGTAACTATACAAATATGAAGATGTGTCAACTATAGGAGCAATCTAAGACATATTTTTTATAAATATAATTTATTTTTATAGAATAAGGATTGGTTCTTCTAGCCAAATATGTATCTCTAGGTTGAATTTGTACAGCATCCTATGATTTTAATGTGTTATATGGTATCAAATTTTAATTTGAAAGTTTGAGGTACTAAATAGTTCATTGTTTTATAAATATTGAGAAGATACATTCAAGCAAAAATCCTCTTCATGATCTAAATGTTTGTATTTTTTAAGGAATTTTAGGGGATTTGATAAATCTTTAGGGCTACATTTGTTAGCTACATTATATTTTTGGTTATCACTCTATTGTAGTAGTTACAAAATTGATCCATTAATATCATATGAGATTTGTTTGCTCATTTATGGATTGTTAAAAGAATATTTGGTCAAGAGAGTTTCTTCAGTTATTGAATTATATTTATATGTAGTTTCAGTTCTCTTCTCTTAGTTTCTTTGCATAATGTTTATTCATTACTTTAGGTTTTGACTCTTTTACCTTTGGATTAACACATAAATCATCTTCTTAGTTATTTGATCAAGTCTTTAAATGACATATTCCCTATCCATTATTCTAGTAAATTATTTTAGTAAATTTTTTGAAGCTATTTGATCAAGTCCTTAAATGACATATTCCCTATCTATTATTCTAGTAAATTATTTATGATTTGTGTCTTACTGGTCTATATAAAGTTAGTACTACCTACCTTTATTGTATCCTTTAGGAGTCTATATTTGTGAGTCATCTTTAATGTAGGCCTTCAAGTTATATATGAAGTATAAAACGAAAATTAGATTTACATTTAGGGATGAATATGGTTTTGCATATAAGTTGTATTGTAACATGTTAAACTACTTTGTTGATAGATTTATGGTCAAAAAGATTGATAAAGTAGGTATAAAGGATATTTAGTGACAATATTTTGTATTACCCTTGTGCACAAGGAATGATTGAGCCATGTGATAAGTCTAGTTTATTTATCTTACAAGATCTCTAGGAATACCCTCCCTTGCCTAAGTAGAACTAGAAGAGTATAAGAGTTTTCTAACTCTTGTTAGTTGGTCAAAACTACCTTCAATTGGATCATAAATCCAACATTATTATATGCCCATGGTTATTCATCATAATTTATCTTCTAAGGTTGCATGATGTAGTTATGAGCACCAACATTGTGTGCATGAGTTGGCTTTGAGTATTTGTTTGCAAATTGTAGCATGCATGACATAGTAGAGGGTGAATAGCTCAGAGTGCTTTAAGTGAGACTACAAAATGATGTCGATACATATGATTTCATAAGTGTTTAGTTATAACTCATTGTGCACATGTAGAATGGAAAACATACATTTGTGGTGATTTACTCTTAACCAATAAATAAATCTAACTTTCAATCCAAATAAATCATGATTAATCAATTTAATCATTTGAAAAATAAATTTATTAAAAAAATCTATAATATGGCTATTAATAGTTTTCTCCTAATATGACTTTCCAAGTTTAATAGCATCCATGCATGCAAATTCACATTTAATCCCCCAATGACTTGCTTTTCAACGTTGCTCGTTTGGTACTAAAATTGACCACTTCATCTTAACCTTGACAGAAACCCAATTAAGGTACATTACTAATAAGTTCACAGGCATTGGGGCAGTTACAACTGGTTTTATAGCAACGCCACAACCGATTCTTCAAAACCAGGGGCATATTTATAGAGGTCACAGCGGCGGATTGAAGGAAAGACGAAAAATGTATATGGTGGTGGAGATGGAGCGCAACGTCAGGGTAGCCCCCTGCAACTTAGGGCCCACCATCATCCGCAAACTAATGTTGGGTCTGCAGAAGGAGGTGGAGGGGCGCTGCAGCGGCAACTACGGCTACGTATTGGCCGTCACCCGCGTCAAAACCATCGGCGACGGCCTCATTCGCAGCGGAGACGTTCACGTAACGTTCCCCGTCAACTTCGAGTGTATCATATGCCGTCCTTTCAAGAACGAAATTTTCGAGGCGAGGGTGAGCAGAGTGATCCCCAACGGATTTTTTGCAGAGGCGGGTCCTCTTCAATTTTTCGTGTCCGTGTATTGTATGCCCCCCAGTAGATATGAGTTGGAGAGATGTGATGACGGGCAGTTTCAGTTTGTGGATGCCGAGTCGTCGGAAAGGATCGTGCCCGGAACGGAAGTCAGAGTCGCTGTAATGGGGACCCGATTTGATGTCACTGAGGTTTCTTGCGTCGCCACTATGTGTGGGGATTACCTTGGTGTTATCTCCACAGCCGCCGGCCCCTTTAATTAATCCCGAATTGTTCTGTCATTTGGACTCTAATTTCAAATGGTCTCGTTTCTTTTTTAAATTCAACAGGGATGAGGCATTGTAGGCTATTTCTGGTCTTGTAAACATTAAAAGTTATTTTATTTTATTTTATATTGTGTTGTAGAAATGCGTGGATGGTATGAAGCAAAAAAAATTGTGTTTGGTGAAATTTGCATGAGCGTGACTTTTTTATTTGGTTTTGGTGTAATCAGGGCTTAAATTTGATGGCCGTATGGCCGTATGGCCGTATTTAGAGATTTTTATCATAAAATACAATCAAAATTTTAAGAAAATTGTATCAGATGAAAGGAGAGATTTTGGATAGACTTTGGATAGACTGTCAAAATTTATATAGAATTATAATGATATATATTTGATTTATATATAATTTTACTTACAGTAAGATATATCATAATGTTTTAAGGGCACTTTTGAATAGATAACTGTCATTAAAAAAATTGTTGACAAATCAACCGTCAAATTTAAGCTCTCGGTGTAATGATTTAAATGTGATTATATATTGGTAAGTGCTACATTCTTGTATTAAGTTTGAATGATGATATGATGCTTAATTATTCTCCCATATTTGTCATTTGCTTTTATCTTATACTCTAATTTGCAATCATTTTCACATCATTTGATTTTATAATTATATTCTAATTTGGACTCACTTTCACATAATTGTTTCTTGATTTGGAATTGTGTATATATGAAATGTTTTTACATTAATTATTTGGCAATGTTTTTACAAAATATATTTCTTTTATAATAATTCATTAATAGATAATGGTGATAGTAATCATAAGCAAGGAAACTACACATGTTCTTTTGTCATGACATGTATCAAAAAGTTATGTTTGGTGAAATTTGCATAACCATGTCTTTTTTTCATGTAATTTTGGTGTAATAATTTAAATGTAATTATATATTGATAAGTGGTACATTCTCATATTAGGTTTCACATATTTACTTCATAATTTGAAATGGCCATATTATTCATAAGGTTCATTTTCATGTCATTCAAGATTGACCTTGATTAATATCAATATCCATGAGAATGTTTATTATATTGTGTTGAAGTTGTTTAGGTAATGCTCTAGAAAGTGGGTCATAGGACTTCATTTCCTCAACATATATATGTATATGTATGTATGTATAGAGAGAGAGACATATATGTCTATATAAAATATTTTTTTATTAATTATTTGACATTTTTTATGGAATCTATTACCTTAATAATAATTTATTAATGGATACGGGTGATAATAATCATAAGCAAGGAAAACATGCATGCTCTTTTGCCATGACATGTACCATAAAGTTATGTTTGGTGAAATTTGTATAACCACGTGTCATTTTTTCATTTAGTTTTGGTGTAATGGTTTAAATGTAATATTGAAAAATGGTACATTCTTGTATTAGGTTTGGTTAATAATGTGATCCTTATCTATTCTTCTTTATTTTCACTTACATTTATTTTTTACAATTGTCATTTTTTTTTTGTTATTACTCTTATTTGCACTCACTTTCACATATTTAATTCATGATTTAAATGGCCACCTTAACATAAGGTTCATTTTCGTGCCACTCAAGATTGAACTTGGTTAATCTTGAGGCCATGAGAATAAACACTAAAATTTAAACATATAAAATATGAATTCTAATTTTCTCACTTCTTTCTACTCCATTATGAGCCAACTTGACACACATATATGTCATGGTATTTAAAGACATTCAACAGACACATGATTCAATAAGAATATTTTAAGATTGGAAATAAAAAACACACATAGAGCACTTTTATATTTTTTGAAAGGGACACAAAACCTTATCCACACATAGGCTATATAGGCTATTTGCATGTTGATGATTATTAGCTTCAAACATCAATTATAGTCATTTAGGGGCCAAATTGAGGATGATATGACCTTAACAATTCAACAAATTTCTCAAAGACTTCCAAAGATGGTAAATTGATTCCACAAATCATTAGGGTCATTTTTCTATTATTAGTTTTAGATCTTAGTACCCCTTAATCTCATATTAATTTTTTAAATATTTATTGTAATTTTATCAATCATTGTTTTAATCTAGGTTAATTTGTGTCTAATTGATTTCATTTGTTTTTACTAGCCTAGAACTTATTTATGTGGTGTATTTATTTTCATTACATAAATTGGAGAACCTGACATTTTCTTACATATGACCTATGGTTTTACCTTCTAGATTATGGGTTTTTAGCTTTAACTTTTTGAATGATGGATCTTATTTTTAGATTTCATTAATATTTGATTTCTCATCTTTGTTTGTACTTCATAGCTTTATTCTTCTACAAGTTTTGTGGTTCATAATGTGACTTTGTTGTTACCCACCTTATTAGTGATTTTTTTTAATCTATATTAACCCCCACTTCATTCATTTATCATTTTCCCCTTTCTCTTAGGTTTTGGGTCTTTATGGAATAATATCTTTGATATGCACCAACCAACTCTCGATGTATACTTCATTCCTACATCTTTTAACATTGATTCTCACAATCCATTGTCCTCCCCTTCTAATCATGCATTCTCTACAGATTTGGAGGTCTTTTTTACACCTTGTTTTATTTGATCCCCTCATCCTATATGATTTCATGTGTTTTTATCCAATAGATGGGGATGTGTCTACTATGAAGTTGTTATTTCACCATATTTACAAACTCTCTTCCTTGACAGAGTTTGTTATTGTTTATCTTATGACCATTGATATTGGTGGACAAATGGATGAAAATGATAAATAAAAAAGTATGAATTCTTCAACCCCTCCTTGACACCGCCTCCTTACTTTATACACAAACTCCCTACTTTAGTAGTGTTAACTAACAAGTGAGATGAGTGACCTTACTTAAAAAAGATTATAATTCAATTTATAGTATATATTGTTGAGTAGGGAATTTGAGCATATGTAATATGGCTATTAATGACTTCTTTTACTAAAATAGAGCATTACATCTTAACCTTGGCAGAAACCCAATTAAGCTACATTACTAAAATGTTCACAGGGAGTGGGGCAGTTACAACTGGTTGTGTAGTAACCCCACAACAGATTCTTCAAAACCAGGGGCATATTTATAGAGGTCACAGCAGTGGATTGAAGGAAAGACGAAAAATGTAGATGGTGGTGGAGATGGAGCGCAACGTCAGGGTAGCCCCCTGCAACTTGGGGCCCACCATCATCCACAAATGAATGTTGGGTCTGCATAAGGAGGTGGAGGGGCGTTGCAACGGCAACTACGGCTACGTATTGGCCGTCACCCACGTCAAAACCATCGGCGACGGCGTCATCCGTGGCGGAGACGTCCACGTCACGTTCCCCGTTAAATCCGACTGTATCTTATGTCGTCCTTCCAAGAACGAAACTTTCGAGGCGAGGGTGAGCAGAGTGATCCCCAACGGATTTTTTGCAGAGGCGGGGCCTCTTCAATTTTTTGTGTCCATGTGTATTGTATGCCCCCGAGTAGATATGAGTTGGAGAGATGTGATGACGGGCAGTTTCAGTTTGTGGATTCAGAGTCGTCGGAAAGGATCGTGCCCGGAACGGAAGTCAGAGTCGCTGTCATGGGGACACTTTTTGATGTCACTGAGGTTTCTTGTGTCGCCACTATGTGCGGCGGATTACCTGGGTGTTATCTCCACAGCCGCTGGGCCTTTCAATTCTCATGGAGGGAACGAACTTATAAAAATCTCAGCGTATATTGCTTATCTTTTTTAAAAATCTCAGCGTATATTGCTTATCTTTTTTAAGAATATTTTAAAGTTCTTGGTCCCAGAGATTTAATCTTGCAATTCTGCTTAAAATTTTAAGATCCAAAATTTAAGGAATGAACTGTACTGCTTTGACAAAAAATAATAAATAAATGAAAATTCTCTCATTTTTATTTTTTAATAAGAATTTAAAATTTTAGATGAGAGGCAAGTGGCATAAAAAAAACTCCTAAGCTGTAGGGGCAATTTATAGCCTCACCCCAATTTCACCAACTGAAATATTCATTCCTAAAAGGTAGGGGCTACTAAAAGATTCCAATTAATCCTGTAGCACAATTTTTTTTTTTCCATGGGACCTCCTCTCCATGAAAATAGAAACCCAAGCCCCCCCATGGGACCATATAGTCAAATCCCGGATTGTTCTTGTCATTTGCACTCAAATTTCAAATGGTCTCATTTTATTTTTTAAAATTCAATCGGGTTTGATTTTTTAATTATGTTTTGGTCTTGTAGACATTAAAAGTTATTATATTCTATATTGTGTTATAGGTTATTTTTGGTCTCTTACACATTAAAAGTTATTCTATTTTATATTGTGTTATACACTATTTTTGGACTCTTAGAGGTTAAAAATTATTCCATTTTATATTGTATTATAGGTTATTTTTTGTCTCTTAGACATTAAAAGTTATTCTATTCTATATTGTGTTTTAGAAGCAAGTAGATGATATGAAGCAAAAAAGTTATGTTTGGCAAAATTTGCATCTCTACTTTTTTATTTAATTTTGGTATAATGATTTAAATATAATTATATATTGATAAGTGGGTACATTCTTGTATTAAGTTTGACTAATACTATGATTCTTAATTATTCTCTTGCATTTGGCTTTTTATAATGATACTCTTACTTGCACTCACTTTCACATATTTGCTTCATGATTTGAAATGACCACATTATTCACAAGTTTCACTTTCATGTCATTCAATATTGACCTTGGTTAATCTTAAGACCCATGAGAGTATATGTATTGTATTGAAGTTGATGAGATAACAATCAAGAAAGGGCAACAAAAAATTATTTGAAAATGAATGTAGGCCACTAGACTTCCTTTCCTCGACATATATATACATGTGTGTGTGGAATATTTTTATCTTTAATTATTTGACGTTTTTTATTAAATATATTTATTTTATAATAATTTATTAATGGATAATGGTGATAATAATCATAAGCAAGGAAACCACACATGCTCTTTTGTCATGACATTTACCATAAAGTTGTGTTCAGAGAAATTTGAGAAATTTGCATAACCATACCATTTTTTCATTTAGTTTTGTTGTAATGATTTAAATGTAACTATATATTTGACAAATGGTACATTCTTGTATCATGTTTGGTTGATAATGTGATTTGTATCTATTTTTCTTTATCTTCACTTACATTTGTTTTTGTACATTTGTCATTTCCTTTTTTATAATTACTCTTATTTACACTCAATTTCACATACTTACTTCATGATTTGAAATTATCAACTTATCCATAAGGTTCATTTTCATGCCACTCAAGATTGAACTTGGTTAATCTTGATGCCCATGTGAATAAACACCCAAACTTAAACATATAAATATGAATTTTGTTTTTTTGTAATCCTTTCTACTCCAATATGAGCGAACTTGACACATATGTATGCCATGGTATTTAAAAAAATAAATGTGCACCTAATTCAATAAGGAAGAATATGTTTAATTTGGAAATAAAAAGAACACATGGAGTGTACATATTTTTTGAAAGGAACGAAGAACCTCATCCACATATAGGTTATTTGCATGTTGATGAATATTATCTTCAAACATTCATTCAAGTTTTATAGTCATATAGGGGCCTAATCAAGGACAACATGAACTTAACAATCCAAAAAATTCCCCAAAGGCTTTGAGAGACGATAAATTGATTATACACCTCATTTGTGTCATTTTTTTGTTTTTTGTTCTAGAGCTAAGTATCCCTTAACCTCACATTTAATTTTTAAATATTTATTGTAATTATCAATCATTGTGTTAATCTAGGTTAACTTGTGCCTCTTTGATTGTATTTAATTTAATTAGCCTAGAATTTATTTATGTAGTGTATGTATTTACATTACATAAATTGGTAAACCTGACATTTTCTTACATATGACCTAGGGTTTTACCTTCTAGATTAGGGTTTTTAGCTCTATTTTTTTTAGTGATGGATCTTATTTTTAGATTTCATTGGGGTTTGATTTCTTGTCCATCTTTAAACTCCACAATTTATTCTTCTACAAGTTTTTTGGTTCATATTGTGGCTTTCTTGTTATCCACCTGATTAGTGATTAATTTTTTATCTATATTAGCCTTCACTTCATTCATCTATCATTTTCCATTTCTCTTATGGTTTGGGTCTTTATTGAATAATATCTTTGATATGCACCAACCAACTCTTGATTTATAATTTATTCCTATAACTTTTATCATTGATTTGCATAGTCCATTGTCCTTCCCTTCTAATCATGTGTGCCCTAAAGATTTGGAGGTCTTCTCACACCTTGTTTTATTTGATCTCCTCATCCTATATGATTTTATTTGTTTTTATCCAATTGATAGGGATTTGTCTACTATGGAGATGTTGTTTGACCATGTTTATGAACTCTCTTCCTTGATAGAGTTTGTTATTTCTTATCCTTATATTTTAGATGCAATTTCACTTGCCCGTGAGCTTCATGTTGCTTATAATGTTTTGATTACCAATGATATTGGTGCACATGAGCATTATGATGTATTTTACCTTTGAGGAATTTTCCTTCACTTGCATTGATTCATGTTAATGGTACTTTAGCCCTACCCTTTCACATGTATTCAAGTATATTTATTTGAAGAATAATGATATACCTAGTAACACAAGCTACAACATGATAAACCATTTTATGGCTCTAGTTCACTTGTTTTTCATATAGATTATGTCCATACTTCATTATCACCTTGCTCATTGCATAATATTATTGCTCTTAGTAAGGATTTGTTATTTTATATAATTATGATGATTCTATTGATGCGTCTTCACATGCTAAATGATTTTTTCTTTCTAATTATAAGTATTTAGTTAATGTAACTATCTTATTTCTATGTGAGTTTAGACTTCATTTGAGTTGTAGAGCTAGACAATGGTTTTTTATTCGTGTCAAACTTAGTATACATCCTTTCATGATTTTTCATGTGCATTCATAGATTTTACTATTGGCCCTAAATATCATTTTCTACTCACAATTATCATTCATCCTCTTCTAGCGGCCCATCCTTAGTGGATACCATGGATTTTTTAATACATTAATGACAATATACCACCATTTTTTGGAAACCTTCCATTGGATCATTTTATGTTTTTATATGATTTAGCTTTGTATGAATGTGAAATACATTCTTATACACCCCCCCATTGAGAAAATACATATTTTAGACATACATGAGGATGTGCCTCACAATAATCATCATACACAAATCAAACCATTTAATGCATTTAGATAATTCACTACATTGAGACATATGGTGTAAGAAGAACTTTTGAAACACAATAGAATTACCTTACCTCTTGTTAAACCAATGGGTAACTCTAACTTTTCACCGTATAATCCTAAATATTTTTATACTCATCATCATATAGATGCATATTATATAGATAGGTGTATTGCATTCCAAAATAAAATTCAAGAACTTATAAACATAGGGAAGATAAGCATTAAGCATGCTTGTGAGCCACAACTACTATTGGAAGAATAAGGAGATGCCATTCATGAATTTGTTGGCAGCATGAACATGTGGAATCACCACAAGTTAGACAGTTATGCATTGTTTTGTTGTCATTGATGTCAACATTGTATCCAGTATGAAGATTATGGTGTAGATCAATTTAGGTGTCTTGAGCATGCTTGAGGATGATTATGGAAGACAATTTTGCAAGAAGGTTTGATCTAACGAAGACAAATATTGTGGAAATTGACTAAGTGTCAATTCAAGTGATTCTATGTATAGGGGATCCGATATTTAGGTCCACATTGGTCCACTGATGAAGATTTTTCTTTGTGATTCTATCATAATTTTTTTGGTTGATAGAAGATCCTAATTCTAGAGTTTCATCATGTTTTTTTTTTGGTTTTGGAGTTATGAGTAATGGAAGTTCGGCTTGGACATTACAGGTAGTTTCCAGTTCAATGCATATGTTTTGATGAATTCACATTTCTTCGCAGATTGGAATTTTGCTTTGTGGTTTTGTGTAGATGTTGACAGGTGTCAGTAGATTGTATATTCTAGTTGACATATATTTTGTAGGTTCGTTTGTTCGAATATGGTTGTATAATTGGAATAAATTATTATTAGGTCATTATCAATGCTGACCTAATGAGTTATGTGTGTTACAGAGGCTGAGCATGTATTGATCTATTATATGGGTATATTTTAGGTCCATGTTGACATATTTTAAATTGGTATAAGGCCTAAATCTTGGTGTGAAGCATATGTGGAAGGATATTGAGCTGACAAGTTATACTTTGCATATTACATCCAATTAGGCCGACCTAATTGATGTTGTAGATGAAGCAGTTATACATGAAGAATCTTT
>VDFB02260859.1:132541-156356 GCA_007258455.2 Sequoia sempervirens | reverse complement strand
CCCACTCCCCCTTCTCTCTCTCAAGTCTCTCCCTCCTACCCCCTCTCCCTCTCTCCCCCACTTACCCCTTATACCCCCTACCCTTTATCTCTCTCCTCCCCCCTCTCTCTCTCTCAAGTATCTCCCTCCTACCCCCACTCTCCCTTTCTCTCCCACTCCCTCCATATCTCTCTCTCAAGTCATAATTTAAAACGAATATCATTTATATTTATATTAATATTAAAAATTAATTTTTAATAGAGGGGGTTCGACCAAACATATTTAGAATGTTCGACCGAACCCCGCTCAAATATATTTTTTTATTGTATGTTAAATGGGTTCGGTCGAACCCCCATTCAACCGAACATTATTTTTTTGTTCGACCGAACCCACTTATTTTCACCCACATCCTCTCAAGCACCAAAATTGCTTAGAATTTTGCACTTCAAAGCTCGATTTGAGAATGAAAATGGAGGAGATCTCAAAAACCCAATTGGTATCAGGTCGCCCTCAAAACGAGCTATCCAACAAATATAATTTTAATATGTTTTGATTATATTATCTATTTGGTTTTTAAGTTTTATTAAATATAGGTTTTTCACCGAAAACAAAACTCTTTGTTCTGCACACGTGGAAAAATAGAAGATTATCAAAAAAAAATTAAAAAAATATGAGTGCACTAGATATTGGAGTCCTTGATCCAACAAAAAAAAATCGATACATACGAAAAGTTAAGGCGCTATAACGGTCGCATATGTCCTAATTGTAATTGATTTGACTTTGAAACTTGATTAAAGAAAAAAAAATATTCAATAAAAACTATTCAACCAAGTGGAATCACTAGATATCGGAGTTACAAATCTAATTCGAAAAGAATTAGAATTTTATCTTTCAAGGAAAAAAAAAGTTATGCTATACCTAAAAGGCCACTTTTTAAAAATGTTGTTTTTAAAACCAATTTTCATGGAGATGGAAAAAGAAGTGCAATCTGATTCCAAAAATTTTGAAAAAAATATTTTTAGAATCTACAGACAAAATGTGACAAGACTCTAGTTTGCATCATCTTCAAATTCCTCACGGTTTAACCGCTATAGGTGCTCGAATGTGAAGATTTAGTTTTAAAAAAAAAAATTCAGTGTCCAGTTTGGCCAAAAATTGTAAACCACTATTGTGGGATCACCCTAAAGAAAAAGTCGTCAGCCACATACCCATCATATTGCCACTTTTTGGCCCATCATGATCCTGCACATACCCGAAATTAAAACATCAATTAACTACAGATGAGCATATATCAATATCAACTCACATAATCAACTATGCTAACTAGAAAGCATGTCATAAACATTAAACATACATGTATAGAGTTTCATCCCATCAAAATATAAAAACCATCATCTCTCCAATGTCAGCGATCAAATAACATGGTATCATAGTCTATCAAAGTAAAAACACACCATTTGAAAACATAAGAAAATCAGAGGGGTACTATATCTTTGTATTCTCAATTTCATGCTCTTCTGATGTTTTTCTTTGGTCATTTCCTTATCATGATGTTTAATTCTAAATCAATCATGAATAATGCATGGAGTTAGTTGAATCATTCACTAGTACAAAAACAACAATATATGACCAAATAAACTACTAAAAATTGCATATAAATGAATAATTTTGGTCACGTGACCATTAGTAGTTTATTGCCGGTCATTTATAACGCGACCAAATTTATGACTAAACTATTTTAGTCATTTATCTAGTCATTGATTTGGTCATTGATTTGGTCATTTATTTAGTCATTGATTTAGCAGTTAATTTAGTCATTGATCGTTGGTAATTGGTCATTTATTTAGTCATGGTAGTGATTTATTTAGTCATATATTTAGTCATTAATTTATTCATATATTTAGTCATTAATTTAGTCATTGATTATTGTTAACTGGTCATTTATTTAGTCATGTTTTAGTCATGTTAATCATTTATTTAGTCATTTATGAACTATTGCTTTTAGATGTGTATGCAAACTCTTATGTTTGGAGAATGCTATTACAATAACTAGTCTATGGAATTGAAAACCAAGAGAAAATTCTATTGTGATTGAATAATATAAAAATTTAAAGCTCTTATGTTATTAAAATTTCAACAAATTTGACTTTTAAGTTAAATTATGCTTGTCCGGGCTTTGCAAGTGCTACATGAGGCCGCAGCCATCTAGGCTCGGCCTGCATGTGGTCTTTTGGTGGTTGCATGTGTAGTTGGAGGTCGGATCTGTTCTCTTCTTCTATGGAGCTTCTTGGGTGTGGGTTTTTAACGCTATTCGGGGGGAGGTTCTTTTCTTTTGAAGCAGGTGTGTATTATGGGGTTGTGGGGTTGTGATCTTGGTGTCCAGTGGAGTGTGCCTTCATCGAAGGGCTCTTGGTTTTGATTTTGGCCTTGCTTTCTCATTTTGCATTGTGTGCTCTTTGATGGATACTGGAGAATCTTCTAGGGTTTGTCCCAATATGGACTTCTACTCTGCTTTTGGTTCGAAACCCTCTCCATAGGGTTCGAAGATTTTTTATAATAATCTTTTTTCGGTGGAACCTAAGAAAGTTGAGATGGGCTCGGCAGGGGGGCCTAGAATTTCGAAGATTAATGGGTGCCTCGAACAGTGTAAAGAGAGGCCGAATATAGTCATTCCAATGGAGATGTTGGCTGAAGACATTGATTAATATGCACGGCATTCTCTTTATTGCAAATTCTTAGGTTTGAAAATTTCTTTGCAATTCTTGGATATGTGGGCTCAAAATACATGGATGCCTGAGGGAGAGATGGAGATCCGCCTCCTAGAAAATAACTACTTCATGGTTACATTTGACTGCTTGGCTAATCGGAATAGGATTTTTGAAGGGGGCCCGTATTTTTATAACTAGGTGGGCTTATTCATTAAGCCATGGCATGTTGGTTTCAACCCAGGGGAGGAACTTCCGAATCAGGTTCCGATTTGGGTTTGTCTTCCAAGGCTCCCTGTGGAATGCTGGTGAGAGGATGTGTTGTACCTATTAGCCTCGAAGCTGGGGAAACCTGTGGGTTCATCTCAGCAAACACAATTCAAAAAGGTAATGACTTTTGCTCGGTTCTGTGTAGAAATTAATTTAAGTAAGCCATTGCTAGACTCTTTAGAAGTGAGTGTAGGAGATTATTCATGGGTGCAACAGCTAGATTATGAAACACTTCCCTTCCGTTGTCATTTCTATCATGAGTATGGTCACCTCTTGCGCAGATGTCCAAAGGCCAAGCCTTTTGAGGTTCAATCTTCTCAACCTTCAGCTAATCCACCTAGGGTGGATAAGGGCAAGGACCCCATTTAGGGTTCTGGTGGTAGGGAAGATGGTTTTATTCCCATTAGAGGTCGAAACAGAAATAAAGGTCATAAAAGCACTTTGAAGGATAGGCAGGAGGAGGACACCTTCAATAGGTTTGAGGTGCTAGAGGATCTTAGTCAGCATGAGGTGAACCCAGGATTTCTGGATCTAGATCATGGGACTTTGGATATTGATCAGCATGGCCCTTTGGTTGAGGCAATGCTTTCTCCCCAACAGGAGGGGGGTATGGGAGTTCCATGCTTAGATGAGGTTGGGAAAGATCGTGGTCAGGTAATACTCAACTCAGAGGTGGTTATGGCTCCACTTGCTAATGGGACTTTGGCTCTAGGGACAAATCGTCAAATGGGGGTTCAGGATGAGTTGGGTGGTAGTGCTGAGGTAGTGAAAGATAGTGTGGATAAGTTTCACCTCTTGCAAAAAGTTGGTCCAGAGGTGGGCAAGAAGAATATTAAGGTGTCCTCTCAGTTGGGTGTTCTGCAAAAAGTTCTCAAGAAGGGAGGGTCGGAGAAAATTTCTAAGCTGGGAAGGAAGAAGGATGAGGAAAAGATTAAGATGATAGGGGAGACTTTGGTGGAGTTGGGATCAGTCAAGACTCTGGATTCGCATTTTTCATGCCGCTCGAAATGATAGTTCTATCTTGGAATGTAAGGGGCTTGAATAGTGGCCCTAGACAAAAAGTTGTTCGGGATTTGATTAGGTGTCATTCACCTGATGTTCTTTTTCTGTAGGAGACTAAACTCTCTATGGAGGGTATGATGGATTTAGTTCCTAAGTTATGGGGGAATGGTGGATGCCAATGCACTGGTGCTCAAGGTTCTTCTGGCGGGGTGGCGTGCTTATGGAACCCACGTAAGATCTGCCCCCTTTGGTGGGTGTCTTTTAAGTCCTCCCTTTCCATGGTGGCCTCTTGTTTTATGTCAGGGGAAATTGCTCTCTTCTCCAATGTGTATGCGCCTGTGGAGTTGCAGGGCAAGCAAATTTTGTGGTCCAACATTCGTTTAGTTCGCAACGTATTTCCCTACCATCCTTGGATTATTGGAGGTGATTTTAATGCTATCACAGAGCTTGCAGAGAAACGAGGTGGTATTGCAAGGCTGGAGGCTTCTGCATTATTGCTCCAGGACAATATCTTTGCTTTGAATCTTGTGGATATCAAGCCTGGCAATGGTCCTTTTACTTGGAATAATAGGTGATGCTTCTATTTCTGAAAGACTTGATAGATTTTTGGTGTCTAGTTTTTGGGTGGGGGACAGGTGGTTGACTAGCTCTGAAATTTTGGATGGTCGTGGTTCTGACCATTGGCCTATTAAGCTAGTGGTTGATGTGCCTCAACGGTGTGCTAGACAGACCTTTAAGTTCCAACTCATGTGGCTTAGGGATGAATCTCTTCATGTTTTGCTCCCTGGTTGGTGGGATCAGGGGAAGCCAGCATATGGCACTACCATGTACTCTTTCTCAAAGAGGCTCCAGTATGTTAAATACAGATTGAAAAGATGGAATAGACAACATTTTGGTAATTTATTTTAGGAAAAGCAAAAGGAACGAGATAATCTAGACCTAATTACCAGAAAAATTCAAGATCAAGGCCTCTCAGAGGAGCTAAGTTTATTAGAGGTTGCTGCAACAAAAGAGCTTGAGGAATAGGAGTTAAGAGAAGAGATTTTTTGGAAACAAAAGTCTCATATTGAATGGCTCCAGGTTGGGGATCGAAACACTGTTTTCTTCCATAACTTAGTTAAGGATCGGAGACAAGGTAATGCTATTTCTTCTATTTTGTTGCCTGATGGGGAATCTTTGTCCTCTTCAGCCTCTATTTCAGCCGAATGCATTCAGTATTTCTCTACCCTTTTCTTTAAGGATTCGCCTCCTACGGAGGAGGATGAAGCTAAAATTTTAGATTGTATCCCGAAGCTGGTGACTAATGAAATGAATGAATCATTGCTTGCTCCTATTACCTTGTCGGAGCTTGAGAAGGTTGTGTTCCAGATGAAGAAAGGTAAAGCTCCTGGGCCTGATGGATTCCCCATTGAATTTTTTCAGGAGTTCTGGGAAGTGGTTAAATTGGACCTTTTAGAGGTTGTCCAAGAATCCTTTATGCATAAACAAATGTTGAAGTCCCTGAATGCTACATTTTTAGCTCTTATTCCTAAGAAGATGGGAGCTAACTCCTTGGATTTGTTTAGGCCTATAGCTCTATGTAATGTTGTGTATAAAATTATTACTAAGTTGATTGCGGAAAGGCTGAAGCCTTGGCTTGATGACTTAATTTCTGAAGAGCAAGGGGGTTTTGTTGTTGGAAGACAGATCATGAATGGGGTGGTTATTGTTGCTGAGGCCATCCATTCTATGGAATCCTCAAAAGATAAATCTATGTTTATCAAGTTGGACATAGCTAAAGCATATGATTGTGTTAAATGGAGCTTTCTATTTAAAATCCTTGGAGCTTTTGGCTTTGCTGAGGGTTGGATTGAATGGGTTAGGAGTTGTGTCACTTCCTCTTCCTTTTCGGTGCTTATCAATGGTGAGCCCACTTGTTTGTTTGGTGCTTCTAGAGGCCTCAGGCAGGGAGATCCCCTATCTCCTTACTTATTCATCCTCCTTGCGGAAGGCCTGGGAAGACTCATTCGTGCTTAGGTTGCTAGTGGCTTGCTTCAGGGATGGAGTTGGGGAGATGGTATTCCCCCTCAGTCTCATCTGCAATTTGTAGATGATACTACCTTGATGGGCAGGGCTAAGGTTGAGGGGGCTCTCAATTGGCGCAGTGTTTTGGATAGTTACTTGGTAGCTTCTAGGCAGCACATAAATGAGAGGAAGTCCTTCATATATTTCTTCCACACTCCTAAGGGTATTCAAAGGAGAATTGTTGGTATCCTTCGGTTTCAGATTAGTTTGTTTCATTTTTCCTATCTTGGAATCCCTCTTGCTGTTGGCTCTCTCCCCAAAAGGTTTTGGGAAGAGACTCTTGATAAGTTTCGAAGATTGGTCAGTCATTGGACTTGCAGGTGGCTTTCTTCAGCAGGTAGAGTGACTCTTTTAAAGTCGGTGGTCCAGGCTCTTCCTGTTTATAAATGCTTTGTTCTTTCTACTCTTCAAGTTTTATTAGAGATTTCAAGAAATTATCTCGTCAGTTTCTATGGGCTGGTAATCTTCTTCATAGAAAATGGAGTCTGGTGAAGTGGGATGTTGTTTGTAGGCCAAAGCAGGAGGGGGGTCTTGGTTTACGGCGGACTAATTTGAATGGGCAGGCCTTGGCTGCTAAGTTGTATTGGCGTTGGTGCTCTCAACAACATATGTGCTGGGCTAAAATTCTGACCTTCAAATATTTGGGGGCGATAGAAAGTAGGGAGGTAGCAAGGTTTAGTATGGAGGGGAAAGTCTCTATGATCTGGAGTACCCTTAAACGTGGTACCAAGCTGGTTAAACAGGGGCTTTTTTGGATTTGTAATGGGGGTCGAGATGCTCTTTTCTGGCATGATTCTTGGGATGGATACCCACCCATTGTGTCATCTCATCCCCATCTCCAAGATTTGTGCCAGATTTTTGTGGAGGCAAGTTGGAGTCATGTAGCAGATTTCAAATCTCAACAATCTTTGGGTCAAATTTTTGTGTCCAGGTGGAAGAGCCCCTTGGATTGGCCTCCTGGTGGTGCGGTGGAGGATCATCAAGAGCTTGCTAAGATTTTATCAGGTCATGTCTGTAATTCTCTCCAAGGGGGTGATGTGCTTGCTTGGGGTCCCGACTTGAAAGGAAAATTTTCGGTTGCCTCTGGTTATCAGGTTTTTGATAAACAGGTTTTTGGAATCTCCCAGGCTTATTGGTGGAAGCATGTTTGGAATAAATTTGCTTGGCCTAAGTGTAATTTTTTCTCTTGGCTCGTGGTTCAAGGTAAGTGTCTTACTTGGGATAATCTTTGGAAACGTGGGTTCCAGGGCCCCTCCATGTGCATTCTATGTGGTCAGCATGATGAATGCTTATCGCATCTCTTTTTTTAGTGTTCTTTTGTTAAGACTGTCTGGCATCACTGGTGGAATCTTTGGAGCTTACTGTGTTGCCATGTCTCTTCTTTGGAGGATTTTTGGAAGAGACAGGGTTCTTCTCCTGCTACAACCTCTTTTCTTAAAATTGCTTGGAGCATTGGTCCTAGTTTGATTGTTTGGAAAATTTGGTTGGAACGTAACAGAAGAATATTCTTGGATAAAAAATTGCTCGTGGGGAAACTTTGGTGGCGAATTCTTGGGGCTTTGCAGGAGACTTTGACTGCAAAGTGTGACTTGTCTATGCCGATTGATCCTGGGGACTTGGGTGTTGTAAATGCCCTAGGTCTTACCACAGGGGAGAAGTGTATTTTGAGCAAAGTGCATCGTAGGCGAGGGCATGAAAGGTTTGCTCGTGAGGGATTTTGGTGCCCGCCTGCTCTAGGGGAGTTGAAAATTAATACGGATGGGTCATTTAGGGGTAACCCTGGGCATGCTAGGGTTGGTGGTATTGGTAGAGACAGCCTTGGAGTGGTGGTTTTCTTCTTTTCTATGTATCGTGGTTTTCAAACTAATAATCTTATGGAGGCAAGTGTTATTCTCTTGGCGATTGAGCATGCGATTTCCCTTGGATGGCGGCGGATTGTTTGTGAAGCTGATTCTCAGGTGGTTATTGATATGTTGAATAATCAAAATTTGGAGGATGCGAATTGGCAGCTAGTTGTGGTTGTCAATCAGATTATTTCTATGTGCTCTACCTTGGAGTCCATTGTTTTCTGCCATATTCCGCGGGAGTGGAATAGGGTGGCTGATGGGCTGGCTAGATGGGCATCGAAAAAGACTGATTCTTGGTCTGTGGATGATTGGAGCAATCTCCCTGCTGATATGGCCCATGTTCTTGAGGAGTGGGTTGCTGAGGATATGAGATGCTTCTTGGGTGTGAATTAATTCTTGTTGTTTTTGGCCCCTTCTGGCTTCTTTCTTTGGACTTTGTTTTGCTGTTATGATTCAATAAAGTTTTTACGCTCCTTTTATTATTAAAAAAAAAAATTCAACAAATTTGGGATTAAAACAACATTGGAAAATAATTCTTTATATATTCAAACTGTATATAAAATATGTTACAAAGAACTCTATATATAGAGTTTTGAATACAAAATCTTTTGTAGTATGCAAACTGCTAATTTATTATACTTTTAAAATTGAAAAAAAACTAAAACTAAATGGTGTGAATGTATGTCTTCAGTGATGCCGCTATTGCACATGAGATGGGCAGTAAATGCATCCAGTAAGGCACTGGTTTTGCATTTTCTCCTTGCTTTGTACCTATCCACAATCAAAAAATAAACATATTACTAGGTAGCATAAACAACAAATATCTTAAAAGCATATACCCATAAGCATTAGAGTAAGTCTAATAAATAAAAATGCATAGAATTAATGATATTACAAAATAAATGCATTTGCAAAAGAATTAATATCAGAGTAATGTCTTAAATATTACTATCTTATCAGAGCAATATCTCCTTGCTATGTACTGTCCATAAACATATTACTAAATAGTTATAAACAATGAATATCTTAAATGCAGATACCCATAAGCATTAGAGTAAGTCTAATAAATAAAAATGCATAGAATTAATGATATTGCAAAAGAAATGCATTTGCAAAAAAATAAATATCAAAGTAATATCTTAAATATATTATTAGATTATCAAAGTAAGTCTAATAAATAAAAAATGCATAGAATTAGTGATACTGCAAAATAAATAATCTCTACTTTTTCTATTTTGTATTCAATTATTGTATTATTCTTTAAATCAAATCACCACAATATCTTGAAAACTTAAATTTCATTCTAAATTTAAATTAAATTCTAATTTCTAATTTAACAATTACTAATTTAGATATAAAAGCAACCTTTCTTTTTTAGTTTTTCTTTTCTATTATATCTTGACAACTTAAATTTCATTCTAAATTTAAATTAAATTCTAATTTCTAATTTAACAATTACTAATTTAGATATAAAAGCAACCTTTTTTTTTAATTTTTCTTTTCTAATGAAAAAGAAAAACTAAAAAAGAAAGATTGCTTCAAAAAAGCTAAGCTAGTAATAAAATTATTTAAGAAAAATTAAAAAAATTATTAGAATGTCTCTTTATAACTAAAATTGTATTGTAATAAAATTATTTAAGAAAAACTAAAAACTTAAATTTCATTCTAAATTTAAATTAAATTCTAATTTCTAGTTTAACAATCACTAATTTAGATATAAAAGCAACCTTTCTTTTTTAGTTTTTCTTTTCTAATGAAAAAGAAAAACTAAAAAGGAAAGATTGCTTCAAAAAAACTAAGCTAGTAATAAAATTATTTAAGAAAAACTAAAAAAAATATTAGAATGTCTCTTGATAACTAAAATTCTATTGTAATAAAATTATTTAAGAAAAACTAAAAACATAAATTTCATTCTAAATTTAAATTAAATTCTAATTTCTAATTTAACAATTACTAATTTTAGATATAAAAGCAACCTTCTTTTTTAATTTTTTTTTTCTAATGAAAAAGAAAAACTTTTAAAAAAAAGATTGTTTCAAAAAAACTAAGCTAGTAATAAAATTATTTAAAAAAAACTAAAACCTTCAAAAAAAACTTAAGTGTATATTATCAGTAGTGACTACAACCATGAATGGAAGATACACTATGAAGCTGTGAATGTGCTCGAAATAAATTATTGAAAGCATTGTGAGAATAAAATGGGTTCAAGAATACAAGCTTAGATTATTTACAAAATCTACTTCAAGAACAAAATCTGAAAATGAATGAAAATAGGCCAGAGATTTTAGGAAATGCCAAAAGTTGCGATATTAAGTGGAAAGAAACCGAAACAAAGCCGTCTATTAAAATCAAGATTTCCAATAAATATAATAATTCTCTCAGTTATGAAGGTGCTCTCTGGGAATTTAGACACACTTTGGCTGCTCCTGTCCAATCTGTCATTCATCCCATTCACAATCAGACACTTTACTTTGATGAAAAGCATTAAAAAAAATTAAAGAAAGAATTTTAGGGCATGCCATTTATATAATTTTTGGAGTTTCCTTTGTGGAAACGTCAAGTATACAAAAATTTGTTTTATTGAGTATTGGGTCTCTACCACACACCCATGAGGAAGAGAAAATGAACAGAAAGAAAAATACCCAGAATGCTATGAAGGTCACGGCCATTATTTCACAAAAATCCCTCAAAATAATGAAAATAGTAAGTTGAGAGTGCAAAGTTTTACATTTTCTATAGAAAGAAAGTAACCCATCAAGATTTGTGCAGGGAGATACAAGGGTTTTTATCATATTGCCTCTACTGAGCTCGAATCGAGCCTATTCTCATAGAAATTTAAGAGATAAGAATAATGAAACTTACACAAGATTGTTGTAAAGGAGACGCCCTCCAAAGTCTTCAGAAATGAGCCTCAGAGATACTCCAATGGCGGTCAAACAAAGAGGAGAGATATCAATAAATGGTAAGAAAAGGAAATACAACAGAAAATACTCAGTCGCGACCAAGTGAGCTTGATAAAATGCTTCAAAATGGAGAATACTTTTCAGTTTCAAAACCAAAGAATTACCTCTGCAAGATTTTTTTTTAGGAAAATCATCAGAAACATCATAATGAGTCACCATTCCACTCTCAAACCCTACCCAGGCATGGCAGTGTTGAGTTTTCTCCAAAAATACAAGTGAAAAATGGAGTGAGTTTCTTCTCCAAAAATATAAGTGAAAAATGAAATGAGATTAGGGCTCAATTTCTTTTTGATTTAGGGTTTTTTCATTACCCTAGGCCGAATGGTTGATTTTTCACATTGTATTAAAGAAAATAGGTACCTTTTTATGTTTTTTATTAGAAAAATCAAATACCATCTCCCACTTTCCCACTTTTTTACTTCATTTCTTTACTTCATTTGATTTTGATTTCAAAATTAAATCTATCACTTTTAAATATATTATAATATTACATTTATATTATATTATAATATAACAATTATATTATAATATTATATAATATAAATATTATATTATATTATAATATAACAATTATATTATATTATTATATAATATTAGTATTTAATATAATATTATATAATATCATATTATATTATAATTTATTATTATAATATATTGTATTGTAATATAATATATTATTATTATTATATTATAATACAATACACTCCTTCAATTCAATTTTTTTTAATTAACCACTTTAATGTCATATTGTCTAATTTTTATGTGTGACTAATTATTTATTCATTTTTATTTGTTGGACTAATTATTTAGTCATCTTTATTTGTGTTCTGAAATGAAAGATAGCCCTCAAAATGCAATTGGATTGTTTAAATCATATTTTATTAGTGAAATTGACCACAATTGCTCTTTGATACATTTGACATGCTAACACAATAGGAAAATCAAATTGGCTTCAAATCATAGTTAAAAAAATTAATGATTCATTAACATAATGAGTAATAAAAGTTAAAGAATGTAAATGTTAATTTATTTTTATAAAATATGTGAAGGCCTTAAAACTGCACCGAGAGCCAATGCCTTCCATGCAATAGGTATTTTTGGTGCATCAAGCAACCTAGGCGGCCAAATGGCCTGCTTAGGTAGGGGTCCCATGAGGGGGGGCTTAAGCTCTATGGATTATGATAAAATTCGAAAGAAAAAAGAATAAAATAATAGTCATTTATTTAGTCATTAATTTAGTCAATTATTTAGTCATATATTTAGTCATTTTTATGTCTAATATTAGTCATTTATTTAGTTATTTAGTTGTGATTTTACTTGATGACCAAATTAGTCATTTATTTTCCAAATTCTACTAGTGATTGTATGATAAAGCATCAAACCACAACCAAACAAAAAGGTAACTATATTTAGCCGATAGGCTATTTATGTCAACTTTGCTCAGAATTTTCATCAGCCTTCTCGTATTTTAACTTTTTTGGCGTCGGGGAAAAGGTGGTGGATGGGTTATAATTTGGTCAGAATTTTCGTCAACCCTCCTGGTTTTTAGGTCTTCGGCACCGTTTTAAAGATGGCGGAGTTTTTAAAAAAAAATTAAAAAGCATTTGGCACGATGATAGAGGAGGTCGGCGAAATGGCACGACTGTAGAGGAGGCCAGCTAAATGGCATCAGCATTAATTGTTGTGTGGTTTCTGTGTAGTGGTGATGGTGCAAGTAACATCTATTTTAAAGTCCTCAGAAAACAAAATGAATGTCTGTGCAATTATCGATAACGTATTGTTGGATGCCATTCTCTGGATTTATGTTGTTGTTGAAGGTAGTTGTGAGTGAGGAGGGAAAGCTTATGTGAAGGTGCAAGTGCGTTCATCAGCTATGGAATTTCTATGAAGGTGGTTGGAGGTTATCTTATGTTTTTTGCATGCATCGATGGTTGCAAAAGGTGTGGGTTGTGATAATTCTATGTTCTTTTTTTGTAGGCCATGGGGAAAGAACAGAGGGAAGAGAAAGCAAGCAGGAAGAGGTGTTATTGAAGGAAGCGGGAAGAGTTGCATATTGGAAAAATCGATTATTGAGTATTTCTAAAACAGTTTATGTTATTTTCAAAAGGGGACTGTTGATTGTTGCTCTATAGCTTAGTCTAAATTGTTCAGTTTGTGCTTTATGTGTAGCTGCCATTAATGGAAGGCAATACTGTTTGTTTTTTGTGTTTCGTGTGTTGAATTCGTGTGTTTTTTGTGGGCTTTTTCATCTGGGTTACTCTTGAAACCAATATTGTTTCATTGTGTCGATTGTTGTTGAAAAGACTGTATAATTTTGTGGGTTTTGGCATGTGGGTGACTGTTGGCTATATTGTTCCATTTATGGCTTCAGTTCTATGTGAATGGTTGCAAAATAGTTAATTTGGTGTGTTTTTGGTGAATCTTGAAATCAAGATTTCTTGTGTTTTGTGGGTTTTGGCATGTGGGTGACTGTTAGCAATATTATTTCATTTATGGCTTTTGTTTTGTGTGAATGGTTGCAAAATAGATAATCTATTTTGTTTTTGGTGAATTTTCCCATCTAGGTTACCGTTGAAACCAATATTGATTATTTTAGGGTTCGCATTTTTCTGGTGAAGGTTTTGAGTCAGTCTGTTACTGGGAGCTTTATGTGTTTTGTGGATTTTCCATGTGAGCCACTGTTGGAAGTTGTGTTTTTGTGTGCGATGTTTTCAATGGTTAATGTTGTATAGGTTGCATTGTTTTAGGGTATATTGTTTCCTTTTTTATAGGGTTATGTTGAAAAAGAGTATATATTTTGTTCGCAACAATATTGTTTGATTTATGGTTCGGATTTTGTGCGGATGTTTTTGTATGGGTTTGTGACTATGATTTTTAGTGTTTTGTGGGTTTGGCCATCTAGGTGACTGTTGATAACAATATTTTTTTGTTTATGTCTTTTGTTTTGTAGTGATGGTTGCAATGCAATAAAATAGTTAATGCTATGTAGTTCATGTTGTTTTGCATAAGGCATTGTTCACTGTTGTTGTCTGTCGTAGGCTATATTTTTTCATTTATGGCTTCCATTTATCATGGTGCAAGAAAAGGTGGTGGATTGTTTTTCCATTTTTAAATAAAAAGTGTTTGGTGCACCGATAGAGAAGACCAAAAAAATTGCATGAGCATTAATTTTTGTCTAGTTTTCGTGTAGTATAAGTAAAAGTATATATATATTAATTGAGAGGAACCGACAAAGATTCATAGTGAGGAAGGAAAGTAAAAATATACTCACTTCTCAACAAAACTTTATCAAAAATTGAAAGAAAATAGCCTTGTCGGCAGTGCCTTCTCAAAAATTAACAGTGACAAACCCATCCAGAAATATACTGCTTTATGAACAGAACCTTATCGAAACTTGAAACAATATAGCCTTCCCAACAGTACCTTATTGAAAATGAAACAATATAGCCTAAGGTACAACATTAACTATTTTTATTTTGTTCCAACCATAACCACAAAACGGAAGCCATAAATTAAATAGGATTGGTTTCAAAAGCGACCTAGATGGAGAAATGTTCTATGTATATATATGTATATATATACATATATATATATTAATAAAGAGGAAGCCACAAAGATTCACAGTGAGAAACAAAAGTAAAAATATACTCATTTCTCAATGCGACCTTATCAAAAAATGAAACAATGGCTTATTGGAAATTTCCCAGACATTTATTTTGTTCCCTGAGGCATTAAACGGTTGTTGTTATTGCAATGATCACTAGAACATGCAAATCATACAACAATTAATGTTGATGTGAGCCAGCGTTTAATTTCCGCAGCCTTCCCTATCCATGTGGCGTGAAAGCTGCCACCCTATCCCCAAAGTAGCGAACCACAGCCTCTTTCATATTTTGCATGGCCATTGGATGGCTCTAAAAATTGAAAGTATATAGTGTTTCCAATAGTGTCGTATCGAAAATGAAACAATATAGCCTGATGCAAAGACTTGTAATGAACAATACCTAATGTAACGAAACATTGAGCGTTCAACATTAACTATTTTTATTCTATTCCAACCATATCCACAAAGCAGAAGTCATAAATTAAAGAACATTGGTTTGAACAGTGACCCAGATGGAGAAATGCACAAAATTGTTGCCACAAAACCCATGCAGAACGATAGCCATATAACATATCTATAAATGAAACAATATTTGTTTTAACAAATAATATTATCTTCTATGAACAACACCTTATCAAAAATTGAAACAATATAGCCTTTTCAACATAACCTTATTGAAAATGAGACAATATAGTTTGAGCTAGATAGTAACCATTGACAAAAACTGCATAAGGTCAACAATTTTACCCCATTGTATGCATGTATACATTTACGTATGCATATATGTAAATCAAAAAACAATCCACGACCCTCTCCCCGGCTCTGGAGGGCTAAAAAAATTGGGAAGGCTGACGAAAATCCTGACAAAACTTCACCAAAACTAAATAGCACCTTGTCGCCTTCCATGTGCTGCAAAAAAACTCTAAAACTAGTGCATATGTATATGTGTATGTATATATAAATGTTCACTCAAAAGATTGTGTTCCCAATATGGTAGGGTGGACAATACATCTTCTTTTCTTTTGTTTGGGTGTTTGCAAGCATGTTTTGTCTTCATTGTAATATGTATATGTATATGTGTACGTATATATGCATGTTCAATGGAAAACGTGAAGCTTTTATAGATGGAGATTGGAACAAATGAAGGTATGATGCACAGCCATAGGAGCAGCAGTGTTACACTCTTCTTTAAAGTGTACATTGTACTTTCCATTCGTTGCATTCTCCATTGAAAACATTTCATATGTATAGCTACATTTGCAAATACATTTGCATATGCACATGCTTTGGTTGTTGTCAATGGATCACTATTATGGAAAGTATTTGTGAATGTACAGGTTTGTAATTTTCAATTTTTTTAACTTTCCTACAATGTTTTATGTTTTACAGCTAGCAAATCGCTAGATATGCATCTGATGCATATTGTTTATTGTGATTTCTTAGTAATAACTGTACGGTGGAGAGTAAGTATTTATTTGGTCTGTTTCATTTTGCATTGCTTGACTGTTGATTGATTGCATTGTTGCTTTCTTAGCTATCGTAGACATCCTTTTATATTTCCAAGTAGCAAAACTTGTAAATTGTTGGAAATTCTTGTCTTCATTCTACTATATGTATATGTATATTTATATGTATATATGCACGCGCAATGAAAAATGTGAATTTATTTTGGATGGAGAGTGTTATGAAGGAAGGGATGATGCACAATGATAGGCAGCAACAGTAGTACAGTCTTCTTTAAAGAGAGCATCGTACCTTCCATTCATGACACTCTGCATTGAACACAGATTGCATATGCATATATACATTTGCAGACACATTTCCATATATGTTTATTTTTCTTATTGTTAATAAGTGACTATAGGGAATAGTTTTTGTCTGCATGGGGGTTTTTTATTTTCTAAATTTTCCCTCCCTTGCACCATGGTTTTGCATCTGCAAGTAGGAAATTTGCATATATTCATGTAATGCATAATGCCAATTCTCATCTCCTGGGTATTATTCCTTGTAGGTTCAAAAAGTAACCGTTAGAATGAAAGGTGTTATATTGGCAATAATGAGCAACATTCATTTCACGTTTGATCGCAGGGCAGAAATTTGTGGACATAGTTGACCTGATACCATTGAAAAGGCTTCTTTTTCAGAAGAGTATTTAAGTATTAAACTATGTATCATATTATACTTCATAAATTACTAGTATATGCGACATGGTTTAACACTAATAATGCTCTCCTGAAAAGAAGTCTTGTCAATGCATGGTGTTACCATTAATTCCTGTCCATACGCAAATTTAGTATTGCAATCGATGCATTTCCTTTTGAATTAACCACTTTCCCAATCAGATTGATCTCACATGGCTTCGTGACCCAATATGATGTGGTGGAGACCAGGTGTTCCTTTTGTCTGTTCCATTTTGTATTACCTATTTGTTGATTGCTTGCATTCTTGTTTTTTTAGTTGGAGTTTGAAAGCAATTTTAAATACAATGCATATGGATACATACAATTATGGATACATATACATATATGTATGCTTTGGTTGTTTTCCATAAATAATTGTTGAAAAACAAAATGTGCCATGTGTGCGTTTTGATTTCTTTGTGCAAGAATTTATTGCTATGGATTCTTCTATTTTGTGAGTCTTCCATCTAGGCCACTATTCAAACAAATATTCTTTCCTTTATGGCTTGCATATTGTGTTAATGATTGGAACATAGTAAAATAGTTCATGTTATATAGTTTATATTGCTTTCCATAGGGTATTATTGATTGTTGCTATGTGTGTTTGGCTACTTTCTGCATATTCAGTTAGGTTGACCACTTTAGTTATGCCATTTCCCTTTAACTTGGTGTTTGCAACCATTTTATTGGTTTCTTAATATTATTACTATAGGAATCGCAGCCTTCTTTAGGTTTCAATGCTACATTGAGTGTGGATCATAGAAAGGCAGCAAAGCACGAAAGAAACTAGCTTTATTATGCACGCCACAAAGACCAGATTTGCGCAAGTCAACAAGCCAAGTACTTGCAACAAAGATGTGCTCTAGACCCAGCTAGCTTACCGCCCCATGCCCAGCTAGGCACACACCATTGAAAGCAAGCTCGCCAATAACATTTGCTCACTATTGCTCCCCCTCAACTTCCACCCCTTCGCAGTTGCACCACACCCATCACTATGAATCTGCCTCCACAATCCCTCGTTGTACACTATCACAGACCCTTGTTGGGCATGCCTTGCCAACCACATCTTTGATAGCCCAACCCTTAGGCAACATGTTTGGTGAACCTTTCTGCATAACAATGCAATCCTTCCACGGGCACATTAATGCTTTGTCTGAATTGAAAAAAAAATCTATTTGCAATGAGAGCTATGCTGGCATGAGAGTCCAAGCATCCAGTGTTGGCGTTGCCTGTTTCTATTGTGCTTCTGAAAAAGGTTTCCATAGATATAGCCTGGCAAACAAAATGGATGCAGGGCCACAACTAGTCGTCCTTGCAAAGCTTACTCAAGTCGAAGAAATCCTTATAGCCAGAGTTTCTACTGTTTTATAACCCATGCTAGAGGAGGCCAATACAAATATACTAGCCATACTATAAGCTTCCCACAAGATATCACGGGCAATCCAACTTTGTTGCCGCATCAGCTACATGATCTTGAAGTTGTGATTGTGCAAAGAATTGGCATTCAGGGGAGAAACTATGATTGCTATGTTGACAAACATAATGTCATGGTTGCATTAATATATTAAATTGAGAATGACCCATACTATAGTGATGTTGCAATAGATTGTGATGCTTTAAATTTGTTTCCTTCTACAAGTACTGACATCTCTAATCTCTTGCACATAATGGAAGAACCGAGGCATGACCCAAATGAACCAATGGCAACTATAGAAAGTGTTGTTGATGAGGAAGTTGACCTTCAAGACTCGTCATCATTTATTTTGTTGATTCCCAACCCTCCTCAAGAATTACAGGAAATTAGAGATGCCTTACAAATTAAAGACACTAGTCAAAATACCTTGCCTTGGCCTGAAATAAATTCTATCACTATCAATGAATATAATACATAAGGGTTATTAAGTATGGCTTTTCCAATGTTGTTCCCCACTGGCATGGCAATGCCCCTACAATCGAGAACAATACAAATTCACTTACATGAATATGCCTTGCACTTGATGAGATACTATAATAATAGATTTGGGAGGCATATCAAATTTAGATATTACATTTATAATTTGATAATGAGACATCAAAGCCAACAATCAGCATCAGTTTTTATGAAAACAAACTTGGAGGAAAGAATCCCAAATTCGATTCTTGCTTTGCAAAAATTGCTTCGAGAGGCACCAGATACCCAGCTAGAAAACTAGCTTGTTCACTTTGGTGCATCCTTGTGAGGAACCCACTCATATTGGGCCAAGTGCTGACAAGAGCTTACAGCAATGATCCACTAGCTTGGTACAGTGACTCTTTTCTTCACTTTGAGCTCTGCAGATACAAAATGGCTTGATCTGCATAGGGTGATTCAACTTCATACCCAATTTGATTTTCCATACTCCTAGAGACACTTCACATAGAACATTGTGCAGAACCTGCACATAACAACCTTGTACATGCACCTGTGATTCACTATTTTTCGTGAAGAGGTTACTGAGAGACTCTTCCACACAAAGGACTATTGGTATAGGTATGAGTGGCAACATCACGGGTTAGCACATGTACATGGTTTCGTGTGGCTCCAAAATGCCCCAAACATGGACATGCTTTATTGGTCCAACCCACATGAGCTTCAACAAGCAAAAAAAAAATTTGATCGCTATGTTTCAACATGGAACCCTCGCGCCTCAGAGCAACTAATATCAAGGATCCACGACTCAGCTTTATATGACTCATGCTTTCTTAATGCTACACAAATTTCTTCTATGGATCCAATGGTGGACTATGAATAGTTGTTAAACATGGTTCAAAGGCATACCAAGTGCACTCAATACACTTTCCTAAGGAAAAAAGGCCAGCAATTACAATGTCACTACAAAGCTCCATGGAATACACAGCCATCTTCGACATTGACAATTGACAGTGAATTGAAAAAATCGTACAAACCAGCAAGAAATGATGAGTTTTTTAATATCCACAACTCTGAGATGTTGGCAATCTGGCGAGCAAATGTTGATTTCCAGCCAGTATTGTCTAGAAAAATTGTGCTAAACTACATTTCCAAATATGCATCAAAGTCTGAGAAAAAAAGTTGAAAGCTACATTGATATCTTGCAGAGGCTTGCAAATACAAATTCATCTAGGGATAAAGTGTTGCTTGCATAACAAAAATTCATGATGAATTTGGTTGTTGATCGTGACATTGGTGCACAAGAAACATTCCATATGCTACAAAAGTTTCCCCTTGTCATCTCAAGTCGCCTTTTCTTGTCTTTGAACATTAGCACGTAGACATTTCATCGTTTGAAAGCAATTGACAGTGGTGATGAGCTTTCCAGTGGTTATATTCATTCCTACATGCAAAGACCACCTGAAATGGAGGCAGTATCCCTTATTCATTCTGCACAACTCTATACATATCAGAAAAATTGCAAAGGTGTAGCCTAGCGTACTCGGCCATAACTTGCAATCATCATTGTTTACCCACTTTTCAAGACCATCCCCCTAGACCAAAGTGATGCCTATGAAACATTTTGTTGGTCAGAATTATTACTATACAAACCTTTTCGAAATGTTGAGGCTGACATAGGCCTTATAAGAGATACCATAACACAAAATTGGAGGCTATTTTATGTTGTTGGCTATGTTGCTTGGCATGTGAATAGACAAGTACTGACCCCCCTGTCGATGGGGAGGGTAGTGATAGCGACACTGATGATGCACAATCTCTGCCACATACAGATGAATATGAATGGGAGTTTCTCTCTCGACTTGGTGCCACAAACAATGTTTTTTTTTACCAGTTATAGCTCTTGGGTCGGCGAAACTTTGACCTGCACCATAGGTGGGACAACCACCATGTTCCATAGAATCTTCATAGCATTGTTGAACATTTTGTTTCAACAAGTAAATTGCATACAACTGAAGACACCCTTTGCTAATTTGCAACACCAACCGTTTTCCATCAAATATCTCCTAGAAAAGAGCTTGCTTTGAAAATCATTGAACAACACCACCTTGGCCCGCCCTCATCACCTCTGCTTCGTATGATCATTCAAGGAACTGCTAGCATAAGTAAATCATTCTTGATTGACAAGACACAAAAAACACTAAATCAATTGTGTTAGCTCTCAAAAATGTAGGTAAGAACACCTCAAGAGGTTGCCAATCTCTTGGTACGTTTTAGGGTAACAGACAACGTCGAATGGCTTAGACCTTCTACTCTTTAGGTGCTGCTAGACCTAGGCGAGTGTACCTATATGAATGAAGTAGACTTAATGTGCTTATCTCTCTTGAAATTTTTTTCCCACAATGGCAAATGGGAGTGGACAAATGAAATCAAAATTTGGTATAAATTGTATACAATATTCAAAGTTAAATCCTAATATGTTCAGTTAGCAGATGTAAAGAAAATGAATGAATCTAAATGGTGAAATGTAGAGACTAGTGCCTTATTGGGTATGCGGAGTCAAATGAAATAGAAGTGGGCAGCCTCTTTCTGGAAAACACTCAAATTGTTTGGCATATGTTTTGTTTATAACTTGTATAAACATGCAAGACTGTGATTGCTAAGCTCTTCTTAATAATCTAGATGAATTTCCCTTATTACTGTGATCAACCAATAGGATTTAATCTTTTCTTGAAAGAACCAATCAATTAACCACACAGATACAACAAATGTGCACTGATAAATTGAAGATAAACTTGTTATATCAATTTAAACAACCAGAAAGCATCAATCTTGGAGAAAACTTAGCAATAATTTCAATAAGCATAACAGACAATTGACACCATAAATGAGCCGCCACATCAACTAATTTTCATTGATATCTCCATTTGAAATCATACATCATAATCTCTATTCTGAAAATTTTATTCTACTGTATCCATCTCTAATCTATCTACTGTATATCTCATATCTCCTCTTATCCAATTTTACAATCACAAATGGATATTTATATATTTGCATCTAAAAAGACACATCGCTTTGCATTCCAATGTCGGTGATCAACTGTATTCGGGATTTTGTTAACATTCACTGAACACTCACCAAGACATCCTGCAGTCATACCGAAGGCCAATGTCTCGCCGATAGTCATCCCTTCATCCCTTGTGTTTCACTGTGACCTCTGTTGTCAGGGAGACATCCCACATATCATATTATGTCCTACCAAAACATTTTCTTAATTTCACTTTTGATCGCCGTGACAATTCTGAGTCGGGAAGAGGTTTCATAGAACACCTTGTGTCTTACCGAAATACCTCGTGGTGCATTCTTGTTGCTGAGACATATGGGCTTTCTCGCCGATGAAACAACATATCGGCGTGACATAAGAGTCGGCAAGACTGTATAACCTTACCCCGAAAACCATCAATATAATTCCTTTGTGCTTTTTCGGTGAGACCAGAGCCACTCGGTGAGACATTACTCTGATGCACTTTAGTCTTACCGAAATGTACATCTTTATCGCCGGTCGATAAGACACAACCCTATCGGTGAGACCACATACCAAATACATTTTGTTTGGCCGAAGTGTTTGCTTGTTTTGTGCGTTGATCGGTAAGACAATATGATTTCATTATGACTTCATGCTGAATACCCATTAGTCTGGCCGATAAGTCTTTCGGTGTGAAAAATGGGTCGCTATGACCTATTCCAATGGAAATTTTCTCACTGATGTGTTCTTTCTGCCGCCGGTCGGTAAGACATGAAGCGTTCGGAAAGACCACATACCGAATACCTTTAGCTTGGCCGATATGCTTCCACATACGTCAGTCGGCCAGACAATATAAATTCGCTATGACTTCACTCCGACGATGAATCTCCTGCCGATATGAATTTTCTTATGTCGCTGAGACAATGTGTGTGTCTCGCCGATAGGCTGCAACATATATATATATTAGCATAAAATGCATTATGGAAAGGGGATACCCTAATTTCTTCATGCCGATAAGAATAATAATATGGAATATTCAGACCTAGATGGACCTATGGGATCACATGGCTGAATATGGGAAAAATGTTTATGAAAAAATTCTTTGTGCATAAGGTGAAGACTCGTTTGAAAACTTAAGAGGTATGAAACAATATGTAAAATTATTCAGAATTTTAAAGTTCTAACAGTGGCTCCGTCTAGGGATGAATGGTTGTGAGATCATTAGAAGGATCTAGATCTTGGGTGAGCAGGACAGACACAAGATGGTGAATCAGTGAGCAAGATGGAATGAATGGAAATGGAGATAAACAAAACCCTAAACTACTGTGCATGGAAAAGAATTTTAAAGAGGACTATCAAGAGTTGTCCATGCACTGGCAACCCTTAATCCTCTGTGTTGCTTAAGCGAAAAAATGCTTCAAGAATTGCCCATGTACAGGAAAATCCTATCCTTCACCAGTCATGTATTGTAGATAATATGAATCTTCACCTTTCTTTCCAACAACCACAAAAGGTCCCAGCCACAAGGCTTCAAATTTCCCATGCTTTCCCTTCTCCTGACACCTTGCGTTCCACATCAGTACCAGATCATTCACCTCAAATTTTCTATCTTTTGCTTTCTTATCAAACAAATACTTCATCTGTACCTACAACTTTATGTTCTGACTTTGAGCTACTCTTCTTATCTCATCAAGTTTAGCCAGTTGTTCCATTCTCTCCTCCATAGGCTCTGGAATATCTATGTCCTCCTGAAGAATAAACTTGTAGATTGGTAACAAGTTCTGTAAAGGCATCCTCGCTTGTGTTCCATATACTAGCTCAAATGGGGACTTTCCAATTGCCTTCTTTACAGTGATTCTATCAGCCCACACAGCCAGTCTCAATTTTGAATCCCAAGCCTTCTTATTTTGACCCAGCATTTTCCTTATGATTTTAAGAAGACTTTTATTACTTGACTTCGCCTAACCATTAGCTTGTGGATGGTAAGGACCTGCATAAGAAATGGTAATACCATATGTGCTACAGAAATTTCTGAATTCATCTGATCTGAAACACATCCCATTGTTAGTAATCAGTCTTAGTGGTGTACCGAATCTGGTAATAATGTTCTCCATTAGAAAATTTATCACAACTTTACTTGTATCTTGCTCGGTTTGGACTGCTTCTACCCACTTGGTAAAATAATCGGTTGCTACAAGTATCCACTTGTGTCCTCCACTCGATTTTTCTTGTATCTCCCCAATGAAATTGATTCCCCACTGATGAAAAGGGACTTCAGTCTGCAA